>JABUQX010122271.1:0-48268 GCA_015478945.1 Trachelipus rathkii | reverse complement strand
AGCCGGTGTCACCCGGTTGCTCTGCACTGCATTCTCTGTTCATTATCGTTCCACCTACTTTATATATATATATATATTATTATATTCTAATATTATATATATATATATTATATATAGTAATAATAATATATATATAGATATATATATTATATATAATATATATATATATATATATATTTATATATATAATATATATTATATATATATATATATATATATATATATATTCGGATAAATAAGTAAATAATATTATTCTCAGCACAAAAATTATTTTTTTTAAAATCAAAATTGCGACTTTATCTAAAATATTTGGTTTAATGATCTGATATTTTGATGTTCCAAATAGTTGAATCCCAGAAAAGGAATGAGAAAGCGAGCGGCCTCAGGATCTTTGTCAGTTTTCATACAAAATATATTTGATTAATAAAAGGCAAAAAAAAATAAAAACTTTTACCATAATCCATCAGATTTTCTTTTCCTGCTTTTTAGTAAAGTGTTTTATCTCTGAGATTTATATAAAGTTTTGCAAATATTCGTTAAAATATGTATATTATATATATGATATATATATATATATATATATATTTATATTATATATATTATATATTATAATAAATATAAATATATATATATATATTATATATATATATATATATATACTATATATATATACAATATATATATATTTATTTATATATAATGTATAAATACTATATTATATATAATAATATCTATATAAGATATATATATATATATATATATATATATATATATATATATATATATATATATATTATATATATATATATATATATATATATATTATTATAAGCTCGGAAGGCAAAAGTTCATTAGCGATAATTTTTGTAAAGCTGAAGTTTTAGCATTTCTATTACATACATATAGTATTGTGCCTGTTCGAATTTTGCACGCTTCATCTTTATTTGACGATTATTGTGGCCCTTAATCATTCGTAAAAAAGAACAGGAATGTATATTTTTTAATATTAAGTAACCTTTCCTTAGCATTATTTTAAACCTTTGTTGTTTGCACTATATAGAAAAATAAGAATAAGCGTTACACTTCTTTGATTTTCCATTTTCTTTTTATTTTGGGCTTCTAAAGTTGAATGTAAATCAATTATTGGAGAGTTCGTCCCTTAACCTCTTTTACTATTAAAGTATTATGCAACCAAAATAGTACTGAATCATTCTAAGTTGTCCGCCACTTCTGCGACATTGCCACTGATCTTTACTAGCTGATTTTTAGATATATATAGCAGAATTCTTCAAATCATTTTGCGCGTACTCTGCATAATTAATATAAATTTAATACTTGATTTATATCTGATTTTAATAATTGATTTATCAAACACTAATTTTCAAAGGTTTCATCTGGTTTTCATTGATTGCTATATTTTTTACCCATCAGGATTTTCATTTTAATATCAACTTTTAAGTTATAGACTTTGTATAATATAGTTAAACAGACTTGAATTTATTAGACCAGCAGTATAGTGAATTTATATCTAGTTATTTATATAAACTGGTAAGTTATTAGATTATCCGAATATTTATTTCCGCAATACCTATATATAAAGCATTATATTACCTATAGCGATCGAATGGCCTAAATTTAGTAGTGACGAATATTGTATACAATATTTATGTTTGATAGTTTGTTTTTTATTAAAACTATTATTTTTAAATATATAATATCAATTTAATTAATTTCAACGTCATCGTCATCGTCATCGTCATCGGCTATAGACTTTGCTATACTAAATACTCTCCATCGTCAATCTCGTCAATGTTAGGTGTTAATTTTCATATTCAGTAAATTGCGATTTTCGTTCCTATCTAACGGCCCTGAACAATCAAAGATTACAATAATTCTATTTACAATGTACAAGGAATAGTCTAATCCCATAATTGAGACCTCAGTAGCAGCTGAATAACATACCGGAGCCGATTGCTAGCCATGTATAAAACGAACTATATGTCCTAACCTGTCTGATGATTAAGGAAAGAGGATATTATATATTATATGACCAGGTTAATTCAACATTACCGTCCTTTGGTCCCAACATCTTTTATAAACTCCTTATATATTTCTTAGATTTTAAATTATTACCAAATCTAATGTCTAAGGCTCTCTCGAAATGTTAATACTTCGGATGATAAATCATTAAAGATTTACACTCTCCCATTCGACTCCTCCCGTTTTAATCATTTTCCATTATACCTAATCTCCTTCCATCATGGGAAAATATATTTATTGCTACCCTCGTTAGAGTAGCCTTTAAAATTACTGATTCTGAGGTTGGAGCAGATTATTTTTTGTATCGCCTCTCAATCCCCTTAGTACATATATTTAAAATAGTAACTATTAAGAAAACTTGAATGTTCACTGGTGATGAATACAGTAAAAATTTTGCAACATTAAAAAAGAATAAATTAATAAAAGAAGGTGGTTGGAGCAGTACAAGTTTTGACATATACAACAAATACTCTATTGAGTTTTCCTCTCCACGCAGATAAAGTATTTACGTGTATTATCGATATAATCGTCTTTCATTTCCTAATCTAGCCGAATTCCTTCATATATTTCCCCAACATACAAGCATTAAGGGGGGTTAAGGTGCTGTTTAACCATATGCATCGGATATATTAGTATGACAAAGCACAACATGTAAGTAACGGAGAAACTTAATGAACAAACGTGCGAAAGATAATGACACCGATGCATCTATAATCCAAATCTATTAAAAGTAGAGGAGCGTATGTTGACAAACTATTATCTATGAATAATATCAAACCTAATTTACAGTAATATCAATGGAGCATCGATTCGGTACGCGTAACTGTGTTTTGATCATCAATGTAGGGTATCATTCACAACCTGACCCCAGGGGAACCAACAACCATTGCACCCCATACTAATATAACTCCCCTGCCATTCTCTTCCTTAATCATCTGACATCACTTTTTTCTCGACTCATGCCAAAACTAATCACATTTTCATCTCCTCAGACATTCGTATATTACCAGACTCAATTCCACATTTCTCTTCGGGTCTTACCCAGCCGGTCGTGTTTTATTATATAAATACCACGTCTCCTCTTGTAAGTATTACTACTCACATAAGATTCTCTAAACCACACTGAACCTCTTACACATATGTCATCCTTCCACAATAGCATTTTTGTATGACCAAAGCGCATATTAATTTTCTCAAGCATACTTCATTTATTCTCTCATTTACCCCTTAGTACTTATCTTACAAATTCATCACTGAACTGAATCTATTAGTTCGAAAATTAGGTTCGGTACTCACTATATATCTATATTACTTCCAGTCTTCGTGTATCTCGTTGCTGTGCAGATCTTTGGTTCGCGACTGGCTCTATTTTTTCTTTGATCTTTATTATTATTTAATAATAACTTTCTTATGTGCTAACAGACATAGTTACATACAAATAAAACATATACACATATAAATGCATATTTATACCAAATCAGGCCAGAGTAATACATTCATACACACTATTCATATATGTGTGATAAGGACTTCTTATGTCAGACCACCTTCAAGATATAGAATTTTGGCTTTAACCAATTACACAACGAATTAATCCTGAACAGAGCGCAGACTCAGCGCTTTTTCGTATGCCAATATACGATACATACTTCATAATTGCCGATGCGCTATCTAACACTCTGACCATCATCCGTTTTCTATACTTCATGATACCTCAAACGATTCTTATACGCAACTTAATGTAAAATATTAAACTCAGACATTGCTCCAGCTGCTCACCATCTTAAATAACTTCACACTGAGGGACTGTCCTCACCACAACCAAAACCTTTACTCTTATCTAGTTTACTTTCAGATCGTTATACACATTTTCAATCAACTTAACCGTGCCTAATCATCAGTTCCTATCAACCCTAATTCTGCATCATAACTCTCATTCTACGAATCGTCCACATACTAGATAACATATCATCCGGCATACAATATTATTATAATGTTTAATATAATAAGAAAAATGTCTGATTGTGTATTGTTCTAAATAAAGAATTAAAAAATCTTAAATTTTTAAGAATACTATATTTGGTGCCAGAATTCAAGGTTTTGAAAATTTATATATTTTAGATTATCTCATTGTGTAGAATTTAGGAAATTCAATATTTGTATATATAATTTTCATATTTGTGCTCCTGCACTAATATGAAATATTATTCTCTTCTTTTAAATATGATGATTAATTACTACTTAATGGTTTTCTAAACTAAATTCTGTTTCCGGTGTATTTTGGGCGCCTCACCTCCGAGCTCCCTCTAATCTGTAAATAGGCATGTTTTATCTAAATTGTATAGTTATTCAAGGAATAATAATATGATAATACTGTCTTTTTCTCTGTTCTCTCTATTCATCAATATATGTCATACAACACATTTAAGAATTACATCTAATGCCTCCTGCTGAGTTTGGTGACTAATATAGTCATGGTAGCATCTGCACAATGGACAGGATCAAATGATTTTACCGTATGTGTTATATGCAGTTTATGTTATATATGATCTTAAGATTAAATATGAAACAGACCTCCTCTCACAACCAATCCTACTTAATGTGCGAAGAACAGGAGTGCTATTCTCGTCACTCAGAACCAAATAAAATAGTCGATACCTCAACGAGACAATTATTTTTACTAACAACTCCAGATAACTGTTTACAAACGTTTGCATCTTCCGTTCATTTATTTTAACAGCTATCACCCCTCAAATTAGTTCAGGCCTCTCTCAGTCATTGCCCTACCCTCACATAAATAATCTTAAGCTCAATCAACTGGCACTAAGTTATTGAACCATTCTTCTCGCATTGAACCAAATTACATCATTCTCAATATTCCTTCAGACATTTCACTCTATATTAGAACTTCAAATCTCACTCTGATAACTTTTTATATGCTACGGTTCCCACATACACCTTATATACCATAAAGTTACATAGGTCGTGATAAATCGTAAATTCACCAACTAAACACAAACTCCATATAATTTGCATTAATTTCTAGCACATATTTTTACTAATAATAGTTTATCTAAATAGAACGTAATGAAGTCAATCCGACAATCATTGAATTTTCGATTGAAATTAATGGTTTCTTCTCCTTCACGTTCATCAATAACTTTCTAAGAAAGCTGTACTACAAACCGAATTAATGAATTTTATGGTTCATAAACGCTTCACTTATTTCATTTTCAGCTTTCTTACTGACATCCCATAACAGATTCGTTCTTTGGTATCGTAGTATGTCATATGAACATATCAATTCAATTGGATAGACATAAAGTAGGAACTTGGTGTTAGTTAATGACTGCCAATGATAAAAAATCCTTAGTCGAGCAACGGTAGTCTATAATACGTTGAGACTAAATCGAACACACTACAGTTGCTTTTTCTTGTTCATGCACTCCTGAACTGTTAAAATTAAAAATAAATTGAGACATAGCATCTCATTTAATCTAATAGCAAGTAACGCACTCACTACTCTGAAAATGCTCGAAAAATACTTTTTATGAATTAAGTCCAGTTTTATTTTATTTGTTGTATTCATTTATTAGATCTATTTCATGGTGTCTATCTCGTTGCAAAATCTAAATCTTATATTAAGTGGTAGTGTCAAAGTAACCTAGTACTCTTATTATAATTATGCTCTTATATACTGTACTATTTTGATATCTTATATATATTGCAAGAAATAGTAGACCATAATAATAACGTATAATAATTATAATCTATTCAATCGTAATATCTATGTAGTAGTACATCGCGATATCGAGCTAGTTTATTGAACAGAGTAAATAGTTCGGTTATTTGCTTGCGCCTTTTAACAGAAAAACGATTTAAACAGTGTCTGTATCTCGCTGTATTATTTGGCCATCATATGAGATAAAATAGATTCGCTTCATTTGTATAAGATATAGTTAATGCCATGTGTACATCTCGTATTTTCAGAGATTTACGAGTATGAGTTTGTCTAGGATCGGTTAGGAAGCTTTCCCTCTATCAAGGACAAGTCCATCGCATTGATATAAAAATATAATGCGTTTGTCCTCTCTCTTATAACATTAAAAACACATATACCTTGTGTTGTGATATGTGAGGCAGAGTACTTTCCTACATCTTGGTGAGTTTTTATTGTCGTGTTAGCAGTTATCGTGTCTAAAAAAGTATACAAATGGTATCTGCGAGTAGAGCCGGTGATCCAGAGTGAGCCTCCCTAAAAGTAGATGCGCCAAGATAAAAAAAATGCTCCATTGCATGCCTCGAATTCGTCGTGACAATTAAATACAGAAATTAAGTGCCACGAATGAATGAAAATGATATGAATGAATATCTAAGTTAATTTAATATATTAATATATATTATATATTATAATATATTAATATATTAATATATATATATATAATTATATATAATATTATATTAATATATATATATATATATATATATATATATATAATATATTAATATAATATATTAATTATTATATATATAAATAATAATATATATATATATATATTATATTATATATATATATATAATATAATAAAAGTGATTTAAAGTAATTAAACTTTGTTTAACCTTTAATATGTATTATATCATGATGATATATAATCACAAATATACCTCTCATGCGTATATTAAATTGATATTGCTCAACCTACATAGGAAGACTTTATACTTATGATCTTATTCTTATATTACTATTGCTGTAAGCTCCAAATCAGTATACTATATAACTAATAATAGAATATTTATTAAATAATTAGCAGCAATCCCCTTATTCGGCAATCAATTTTCATTCTCTCTAGAAAATCATCAACCTTCCATTGCTGGATTCATAAATTTTCAATATTATAAAATTTGAAAGAGCTATATAATTAACCTCCTATATCTTTAGATAAATGTTATTTATTAATATGTTGGTCCACACTCTTAAAAGCAGTAAATTAAAAATTTAATCACAATGAACATAAATATATTTAATAAATGCTGTAAGGAGCATAGGTGATTCTAAATATTGAGGCCAGTACCAGGGACCCTAATTTTTAGCCACTCATATAACCTATATATATTTATATATAGACTGTCCATAATAATTATTAAAATCTGGATATCTGAATATGAATTCTACCTTCCTTCAGTCGTATTACCTAAAATTTCAAGTTTATTTTTTTGTTATAAACTCTCACTTAAATAAAATTCCATAATTTATTTTTTCCAGTTTTATTGATGTGTCCAGGTTGTATGCAAAATTGTATGTGTGATTAACTAGACTACTTCAATCCCTATAACATATAAAAAATTATTCTATCTAGAATATGCTCTATGTATAATTATTTAACATTATAAATAAAATTAATCGCTAATTGAGATGAGGGAGGATGAAAGGCTTGAATAAAAGAACCTTTTTATTTTATTTTAAAAGTAAAATTTTGAAAAAGAATAAGCAAGTTCTCAAATTTGTGGGATAATAAATATATTAGTACAAAATGGTGACTAGCCTCCTTACTTGTTACCAAAGTTGTTCCAGGTACCTCCCGGATAGTACTCCATTCGACAAGGTAACCATTTGTCGATATTCCAGTGTTATTTACTATATTCTGAACTCCAAGACAGTGGTAGCTATTACGATATTCTTTATAGTTTGAGTAATAGAGCCGAGTATGGGACGTAATATAGAAGTGTACAGAGGGAAGTGAAATTCAGAAATATTAAAGCCTCGTAGTCATATAATTATGGTTAGTAATGTAGGTCTTCACTCACCTAGCGAAAATCGAAAGCATTATTAAGATACAACGAAGATAGATAAGATAGATAGATAGAGTTAAGATGAGATGAGAGATTTAGATAACTGTGACAGACATAGATCAACGCCTATCACAAGATGTAGTGTCAAAATTATAAAGCCAATTCAAATATTATGTAACAAATAGAATTTTTTTCATACTGGACGACCTCCGGACTAGCGCATTATTAGAGCTAAGAATTTTGCCTGTAGCCATTACCCTCGCAATTCTAGTTCTAGCTCATATCTTCATTGATTGGTGTCTCACAGGCTGGGTACCTATTTCGAGCCGTCGTCATTTTAATTTATTACTTTATTGGTACCATAACACCTTATAATAGATTATTATATTTACCCATATCTATATCATTGAATCTTATCCTACACTTTAGTCCTAATATATAATAAGTAACACTATTTTCTTTGTATCTCCAGAAGTGGAATATTCTTTTATATATATATTATACTATATATTGTATTTTAGTTATTAGCTGTTTTAAATATTAGGAGACTTAATTAATAATGCTCAAGATACACTTTTATATTTAATTTTTTATTTATTTTTGAACTGTGAATAATATCTGAAAATATTCTATATTTTGCCATATTCAAATATATCCTCTTTACATTTGTAAATATGTTATGTATGCCAGCGTACCCGTATACCCATTATATATATATATTATTAGCAGTACTACGGGTTAGGCTTGTTTGATCTTTCAGCCTTAAGTGTTGAGCTCGCTCTTTGTGAGCCTTTAGTGGTCCTATATGTACATGGTCTTTATAAAAAAAAAATAAAATAAATATAAGTTAAAATATTCTTAATATTGTAATCTTTATTTTTTTTTTTTTTTAGTTTTTTTGTATGAATGCTAATCAATTGGGGTAGTAAAGTAAGTATAAATTTTGACTGAATATTTATAGTATTGGGGGGTATAATCCAATAAGTCTTTAAATTTTTATATTAGGTGCTTCTTATGTCTACCAATCTCAATCTACCCTTCTAGCTACGAAGCATCGCTAGGTTTGAGTCGGGTTAGTTGTGGTATTCTTTATAACACCCCTTCATAAGATTTGGGATATAACCTCAAAGTTTTTCAAGCATAAGATTATTGAGAGACATAAGTCAGAATCAATTTTAATTATATATATACGTAAGGTAATATATAAAATTTGTGTATATAATATATATTATATAATATAAACATTTTATTTGTTGTGTAATTTTCTCTTAAGAATAAAAATAACAAGAATTGAGAAAGAGTGAAGTATGAAAGGGTAAATGGAACAACAAGATATTGAGAGTACTTGTATGTGAATAGCAATGTGAAAATTGTATATTTAGATTTCATATATGTCCTTATCCACTCATTTTGTCTATCCCTCGTTTTTCCTCTTGTAGATGTTTATTTCCTCTTTTTACTTTTTTGTATTGCAACCTTTGAATCTCTGCAAATATTAACAGTGATTATGCATTTCAACTATAATTTTCCAACCATGCTACTTCTCAGCTTTTATATTTATTCCTTCTTCATTGCTACCTCTATGCGTCTTATAATTTATAACTCCATAATCTATCCTCCTTCACTCCCAACCGGAAAGTTGGTCTCTTATATTTTTCAGTTTCTGAGAAAACCATATTTTCATGTGTGGACACCTCCTATTAATTATTCGGTTTTTTCACTGCAGATTTCTATATCAGCATAAATTAAAGTTATTATTATGGTAGGGGTTCTTAGATTGCTGTTCCTATGCAAAATCTGCTTCTCGAAATGTTACGAAGTGCCCACGAGAAGATCCACTATCTTATGATAACAATTATTCAAAGTGAGAATTTCAGATATTATCTGTAACCTCTTTGGGTATAACAGGATTGTCATATATATGCTGTTAAGAATTAATTACTACTGTTATTAGATAATTCTTTTAGAAAGCTTTGTTGTAAGTAAGAATAATAAGGTTAAATTAATAATATAAGAAAGGTGCAAGCATTTTAAAACAACTTGGGATAAACTCTTAACTTAAATAATTTTCACAATTTCTTTATTGAAAGGAATTGTATTAACTTATTATTAAATTTATAGAGATTACCACCTCTTCTACGTGTATATAACATAATATAGCTTCTTCCACAGGGACCAAGCATGTGTATAGTCGTACTATAGTATATACATATGCGAGGTATATAATTGGTTATACATATAAATTAGTTAAAATCAGTTGACGAGAATCGACGTGCACAAAAAATAATGGAAAACGGAACTGGAAAGTGAACAAAACCACGAAGGATACTGATTAATATAGCAATAAAACTGAAATAGATATATAGACCAGTTTTAAAAGCTGTAATTATGATATCATTATATATACCAGTTCTTAACAAAGGCCCTGTTATATAAGTTACTTATTAATTTTACTGTATATAATAATTTTTAAATAATTATTTTACCGTGTATCTTCTTTATGTCATTATATTAGATTAGGCAATAACTAAGAGAACAGTGGGTAATATAGCTGGGTTATTGGTTACCATATATAAAGTTACTTATAGTAATACTTACACTCAAGTTAACCAGTTATTTATACCATATATAAGTTGCTCATCTGACTTAACTATTTTGTTTGCAAGCGAATGTTTACGTACCCCACCCCCAGACTTTGTAGCGGAAGAAAGCAATAGTGATAGGATTTATGCTTGATGATGAATGAATTTTAAAATTATAACGAAACTTAATTTTATTAACTTATTTTAACTTTATTGTTTTATAAAATTAATTAAACAAATTCGACTTGTAGATCGCATCTATACTTCTTTCTCTCCTTTCGATCATTAAAGTATCTCTCCTTCCTTATTAATATACAACATTTTTCTGTACAAATGCTTTGATTACTTATATTTATATTTCTTATTATCTATTTAATTATTTTTCCTTTAGCAATGAGTGACTTTTTCCAATAAAAGTTCTCTTAGCCTTAATCAGCAACTATTATCAGTGTATTTTAGTGTTTATATTAGTAGATAATGGTATGGACTATCGTTTAAAATGTATATCCTCATTACGTGATAGTGTGTCCACATAGTAAATATATAGGTGTGTGCAGCTGGCGATTAATGTTAATTTCCTTCACATGAGAATCGTAGCATAATATAGTACACCATTATCTATGTGTTTTAATCTATCCTTATAGTCGTTCTGTCTAATTCCATAGTAGTTTTCTTAAAAATAATTAGATGTTCTCAAAGAGGGCACACTGTCATTAAGCGGCAGAGCACGCTAATGACGATCGTGTCCATTGAACTTCGCTTTTGAAACATACTCGAATCGTCTCCTTTCGTTCGTAAAGGCAACCGTAGACGCGAAGATTGTGTCTCGTCTGCTATGCTAATGCGGTAACTCAGTGACAATCTATTCTAGTTCTCTGTGTACCCCAGATGTAGCTAAGAGAGCACAACTATCACCAAGTGAATAGCTAAACGTATCGAACACACATAAATGACTGTACTCAAGATTTTACTCAACACATAGTACGCATCCTCATACACTTCCTTGTGTCAACTTAATCAGCTTGCATACCCTATTTCAATACCAAATAAACACACATATGAAATATCAATGCAACCGAGAGATACCCCCCTCAATTATAATATATTGTGATCTATAAGGAACAATTTACATTTTATATAGTCACGGTGGTAATTATATGAACTAATTGTCGGCACCTACGCTAGTGTCCTACAGATTCTGTTTTGGGAATAATGAAAAAATGTCTCTTCGCGAGTAACCATGCCCTGAACAAACAAACTACATGTCCCGATGCAGATAGAACTTAGAGACGGCCACCATGTAATGCCACATTGACGCGATCACTCGACCGTCTCTGCAATACGTAGTTATACCCGATCAGTGCTCTCTTTAACACTGGGTTTAGCTGCCACATATCTATAGAAAAGAGAAAAATCATTTTATGTCTCTACCTTCCACACCCTTTGTGAGAGACTGAGGGAGTGACATTGTCGTGAAAGATTATTAGCAACAATTCTATCTCGAAAGCGAGGAGTGAAACATGTTAGGTTGCTCATGATCAGAATTCAGCCATCTACCGATATCGTTCTCGAGAGTTGTCTCCGACGAATCATGTGATCTCCTCATCGACAGTTTAGATTTATTGTGCATGTACGCCCGAGTGTGGTTGTGCGTTATTCACATTCTCGCTCATTGATAGTGTGGCCGACACACCCATCTAAGCCCCCTCATAAAAAAAAACATCCTCCCCACAATCTCCAGGATCTTCCTGTGCCCAAGACACTACTCTGAACTCTTCGCGACAATGCTGTGTGTAACAAGACGAGCTGCCAAACCAAGAATATATATCTTCTATCGTATCTCAGCCTATATTGAGTGAGGCGGGATAGAAGCAGGATAGACTCCTCCCTCCGCGCGACTAAGCAACAGTGTGTCCATTTGTCGGAGTATCTATTGCTCTTAAACGATCTCATTTACTATCTGTCTCTCCCGTTACTCATTACTATCTGATTTATCATCAAAGTCGTCTCTATTTGAACTTCACAGCTCATAGATTCGATATAATGATGTAAAGTATAATACGCTATAGATGAAAAACTCATTAGCACAGATATAACAACCATGAATCTCCTCACATAATCCCCGATTCTTAGATTAAAGCTATAGAGAGATAAGAAAGAGGTCCGATTCCATTATCATCAAGATGGACTGGACTTGCTACACATATGTATGGTAAAGTCCTTTACACTCCATCTGAGATAACATCAAAACCTATGATACAGATGACAGTATATAATAGTCTCTACGCGAGAGAAGTAATTCTAATGCGCAAAGATGGTACATATTTTACTTCATCACGAATATAGTTGCAGTATTAAACGACTGAGCGCATAGTATGTGAACTAAACATCTGCTAGCCGTTAGAGCTTTCTTGCCTAGTTTATGTAGGTCCTAGTAGCCATATCCACTGTTATGCACTTCGCGTACAATAAAGAGTATAGATTCTACAATATACACCAGACCACTTAATAGTGTCTATCCATCCCTCTCTATACCTTGTTTCACATTTAAGATTAACCTAGTGTGATTGATCAATGGTAAAAGAAATAATGTGTAACAGTTATCTTATGCTCTCACATACCGTTCGATGTGATCATCCCCATAACCTCGCTCTCCTGAGAATGACACCGTGTAGTTGTGCAGACTCTGTATCGAGACCCAATGCTGAGATCCCGAGTAGCTACTCTGAACCGGCAAGCTTGACTAAAGTAAGTCCACTAGTACATTTTTTTTAATAAGGTAAATAATCACTATCGTTATCAAGTATTAACGCTCTCATCCAGTAGCAAACTGCATATAGCTTCTATAAGTCATTAAAGACTGTCCTAACCATTCTCTCTCATTTCAGCAGTTACTGGAGTATCGTCACTCTGTAGCGCGCATACTATATAGAGGAGGTACTATTTACTGCTCTCCCAAACATATATATAATTAACGTATATATAGGTCAACTCAGCTAATCGAAACATGAAGGAGTGAGATTAAATAGTAGTCCTCGCGCTAATACAGTGTATGATATGAAAATGAGTGAAAGATATGTATAGGCGTTGAATGAGAAAATTCTAATATAGATTTTAAAGGATAGTTTAGTCTCTAGCATGTCACGTTTATCATGTTGAATCAAATAAGACAGCATGCTCAGGCAATGAGGTCGAATATGCCTTATGATATCCTGCAAAAAGCACCCGAGGGAGTGTCTGCCCGTCAAGTGTCGTCTCAATCCCATATCTTTTATACAATTTTAGAATCTCCAGATACTCCTACATTGCACATATAACATTAGTTAAATATTCGTATTTGATAGTTTTAAAAGAAAAATATTCTTTTTTAAGCTGTTTTTTATTATTTAATATTCGTCCTTGTATTGATGTGTCTTACGAGAAATTGCGATGTGATCGAGATATTACCATTAAAAGTACTAAGAGAGGCCTCGCACAAGAGAAGGTAATGAGATTAATGAGTGATGATAATGTCGAATGAAGTATGCTACGAGTCATCAGCGCAGCCCTCAATTATAGTACATTTTTAGCGATAGATTAGTTATTAGTAGCACACACCTTCCATAAGCGAATATAATAAGCAGATAAGAGAAAGGTCTCCAAAGTTCTCGACCATAAGTTTATTAGTGTCAAAGTCTACACATATTTAATTGTATTTTTAGTTTTAATAATGTATTAATATTATTATACTCATTATTATTTATTCTAAGTATAAGTATTCTTATATATATATATTGAAGAATTGTGATTAAAGAAGTCAATATCGCACGGTATTACCCTGCTAAACACTCACTTGCGATAAAAGAGAAGTCTTATGTGATCTATTTAATATGAGTGAACGAGAGAAAAGGAATCTTGCTTCTTATTTCTTAACAATAGTATTATACACTAAATATATTATATTGCAATCCCCTAAACGATACTCCTCTGACGTATCAAACAAAATTATATAATATATAGCAAGTAAAATTATGAGTATATAAGTAAGGAAGAAATTTCCATCCTTATCAAATAAATGCTATAACATCTCGTTCTCTTTATCATTTATCTAGCCTACAATATTAGAAGAATATGGTTTCTCCGGCCAGACCACTAAGGAAATATGAGTGAGAGAGACACAACACAACAATTTTAGATAATAAGACGAGAACGCTGTAGATCTGAACCTGTCGCAAATCTCACTCGGGACACAATATTACTTGGTCCCCCTGACTTTTTACAGAGTTTGTAGTACAATCGTACTCTCAAAGCATAACATGAGCAACCGGTGTGCTAATTCTATAAGTATTGTCCAATACCCTAGAATTACCGATTTAGACTCGACTTTTAGGGATTTCTCCCAAAAGAAGCTACGCATCGGATAAGTAGAGAAGGAAAGTATGGGGTTACATTATCAGACTTTCTTTGTTTTTGGATATTACTGAGTTGTTATATTGATCGGAGTTTTTTGTGATGTGTAATATTTCTCTAACCTCTTATGATTACTACTATCTCAAGATAGAGAGCTAGTCTCAGAAGAACCAAGCAATTTTCATATACTACGATCTAGAAGTGTGTCCAAGTATTAAATAACAAGTTCCAAATCATGATATAAGGGTACACAAGAAAATACATGGACTTGTTGTAGAATTAGAAAGATTGTTGAAAATTTTGCATGCTTCATATGGTCTTATGTATAGTTTGAGAAGTGAGTATGTCGAAGGGCTTATCCGATTAGTGCGGGATGTTAAGTAATTCGATGTTGACCTCGCTAATCTAGCGAAAGTATTATAGTGATCTTTATTTATATGGTTATGGTATATTATGACTACGTCAACATCTCTTACCATCAAGAAACAATTGAGGAAATACGTATCAGATGTCAAGCACAGTTCTACTACCAAGTGGTAATATTATATCATTGTAATGGTACTCTCATAACAGAATCGAACTATAGTTGGAAGTAGATAGATTTGATAGGAGAATTTAGAGTACTTGATTACTCTCACCGTTAATAGATATTCGAAGTTAGCGTTCTGTTCTGCCCTCCTATCCAAAATCTCGCGTTTCGAGTACAAGAATCGTTCCGATCATAGTCAAATATGAATCTATAATACCTCTGCGTCCAACCGCCTCCATCACGAGAAGTGTAGACTATGGCAATAATCCATAGATATGCGTACCATATGCGCTACCAGCTCTTATGTCCCATGCAACCAGAACCTTCGAACTGAAGTTGAACAAAACTAGACGCCCAGAATAAAGACCAGGTTCCACCATCAGTAAGAGCAGTTATGTGTACCTAATAATGTTTACAAAAATTACTTATAACAAAAAATAACCAAAAAAAATAAATCAAAATATGTATATTGTATACTGATAAACATAAGATTAAATTTCACAATACATTAATTTTTTATGTGACCAGAGGTAATATTTATGTGTATGTATGAAAACTCTTTACCTTTTATATAATATTCTACCATATAAAACTAGCTGCCCATTATCGAAATAATAAACTCAACTCGTCTTAAGCGTGTGCACAGGAGATATCATCCTGAGAAGACATAATTTATTCAAATAAAATTTATGGTGCCACATTAATTATTTTAGATTGATTTACTAATAGTGCACCAAAGTAGCTTAATAGATCAAACTAAATCCAATTGTAACCGAAGATATAGTTTCACCAGAGCTTGTCACAATTGACATTAAATTTTTTCTATTATAAGATACCTTAAAGGTGCGTTTGCCAAACTCACTGACAGACTAATTTTTTTTATAAGCATGAATACTATCATTTAAATTATCGGCCCTCTTCAGGGAGACAAGAATAATATATATATAATATAAAATATCTAATAATATATATTTTAACAGTCTTGCTGTTCTATATAGTTTTTATTGAACGATCTCATTAGTTATGTATTTATCTCCCTAGTAAACTTCTTAGTAAAAACCTTTCACTATCACATAACCAGAGTTTGCTGTTGAAGAAAATTTTTGATATATAACAGTAAATTACTGACTGAAAGTGACATAAATAGTTATTTGCTAAATGAGTGACAAAACTTCTAGTGCGATTAATTTCTTGCTTTTTCTTCATCTTTAATGTTTTCTCTGTTGATAATATTGAGCTTTCATTTAAATAAGATTAAAATCTTTATAAGCTTAGTTAACTCTATTTAATTAATTAAAAGTATACTTTTCTTTTTACTTTTTCATTGTTTACTTCTTTTTTGGAGTTTATGAGCATAATTTCTAAATGACATTTCATAGGCTGTCATGCTTAAAATTCTTTATTCAATGATTAAAGTTGAACCTTATAAACACCTTAAATATGACCTTTTCTGGGTGCGTGGAGTATTTTTGAGTATATTAATAGATTCATTTTATCAGCGATACTGGCCGCGCACAAAAGTATACATTTTATAAATTGAGAGAGCGAAGCGAGTTGCCACCACGAGCGCATTTCCTACTTGCCTGTATCTGTTCCCTGCATTTTACGCGTCCACTGTCCCGCTTTCTCTTATGTGCTGCTCTCGTGCCTTGATTGACGACACTTTTTTCTCTTTTCTTATTCATGTCCATCGCTATCCTAATGCGACTCCTAGCCCTTACTGACACATCATAGAGTCGCCCGTTTCGACGCCCTGAACAGATGCGTTCTCACCTCGCAGGAGCTTGCTTTACTATAGATTTCCGTATACTCAGACTAGTTCTCCGTGATCTGACACACACGAGATGCCATCCGAACTCATGAGACTTATTCCAATCTGTATATAGAGTACGCTCTTTTGATATTTCTTAATACCACCCTCCTGAGGAAAGTAATGATATCAAATCAGCAATATCTAGCCAGTTCTAGAAAGACAAGAGTTGTAAAATATAGTGTCATAAACTAGTGGACACAATATATATTTTCCATAATTAGCTATCTCCACACCTAGTATCACTAATACATTTCATGTAAACCAAATGCGCCCTATTGGTTTCAAAGAACTATAGGGGTGTATATTTTTAATAGGATTGCGCAACCTAATGCACCAAACTCCGAGGCATGCAATATGTAGCCAGCATATTCTTTAGAGCGTATATAAGTGGATAGTGCCAGGAAGCCCTCTAACTCCTCAGCTATACCACTGATTTACTATATTAAATTGACTTTCTTTACGAAACACTGCTCGGATATAATGGGATTCGATTTGTTGAAATTTCTTAATACTCCACCTTACACACCGATGCATCTTTATTATGTTTTATACCTACCTATTAACATAATAAAAAATAATAATAATTATTTATGTAGTATTTTATATATATAATATACTTTATTTTATATTAATTAGACTTCTACTATATATATCCTTTTACGCTGATATAAATTATTCAATTATATAAAATTGTTTTAATAGGTAACTCGAGATAGGAACATAATGAAAAAAGACATTTTATGAATAAAAAATATTACTCTCTAAATAAGATTATTTTTTTTTTTAATATGAATTTGTGAATTATTTCTATATTTAATCTGGTTTTTGCTTTACAAACTGTGAAACGTCCTGACTCTGATAAATAACTTATTAGTAATAGATAGAAAAAAAGAAAATTTTTTTTATTCTGATTGCTATATCACATATTGCATTCGTGACTTTGGTTAAACAAACATCTATATTTAGGTTCAATGTAAGCGAAGGCCAGCAATATCTCTATAAATACCAATTCCCGGATATTAATAATTGCACACCTATTAATCAGTAATAATAGAATATCTTTTTAATTTTAGTATTTTGTGTGTGATTTATAAGAAGTTAAAAAACAGATGATTTAGCATGATTTAATTGCTTGATGAACTTATAGATAAATCTATGACAAATTCATACAAATATTGGCAATTATTTCAACGCAGTCCTACAACTTTTTGTTGTTCCGGGTTTTAGTACGCAATGTAATTCGGATAGGAATAACTAATATTTATTATAAATATATTTCTGTCAATTAAAATGTGAAGTTGAGGCTGGATATATTATCCCATCAAAAGATTATCTGATTCACTATGAAGCAGCATTAAAGACTAATGTAAGTTGTTAACTAGTATATTACATATTGATAACGTCCTTCAGAAGATTCACATACCAGTTAACAAGATTTTAGATGTATTGAGGTGTACCATTAATTTAACTTTTTCTCACTCTGAATAATTAATGTATAAATTAGGTACAACGCCTTAAGCCTTACTTTGGAGCTAGAGACACCACATAAGAATCTGTTTCAAGTGAGTTATGTTAACATATATCGACAAGTGATAGTGACCCTAAACTACACTACTGAAGCAAATATTAATAATATATATTATTAAGTAACTAAATACTTATTACTCTGATTCTTTAAGAAGAAGTGTTGAAAAGAAACTTTTCTATTTATTATTTAATTTATAGTGGTGTAATAGATTTAATAGACCTTAATTATATTTTAGAAGAACCAATATATTAATCACAAAATTTATTTCAAAACTTGTATAAAATTAGAACTCAACTAAATAAATACAAAGAAAAATTGAAAAATTATTTATTAAGACTAAATATTTATTTATTATTATGAATGTGTATGATAATGTACGATAGACGTGCCACTAATTTACATATATGACTGTAACTTAGTATAAAAAACGGTTTGCTTATATTTATTTTACTCCAAGCCTACAAAGATAAGTCATAATATAAGTACAAATACATGAGTTTATCGACTGCTTATAGCCTTTTATAGTTAATATATTATTGCTATGATAAACAGTTAAAACTAATGTAAATTAATTGATCTGATATAGATTAAAATACTAAATGACTTGGAAATGTATCTGAAAAAAAAAAAATAAAATAAAAAAAATAAATTCCACCTGGTAGGACATTATCATTATAAAATAATAATATCTCAAACGTAGATGCGAATTGAGATAGTATATATATAGTTAGAGTAAGTAATCTTATAAATCCTTAATTAAATAATAGATTTTAATATCCTTCATCTATAAACCTGTTTGTTTCCTCATAGGATAATTAAGCGTAGTGGCTTAAATATCAATGCGTTGTGCTACAAAATACCTATATATGTAACACCCTCAATCTTCTAAATTTTCTATAATGATCGATGATCTTTTCATGAAATCAATAGATAAGTATTTATTATTTAAGGGTGTACGCGAATTTAGCGTAGTGTGAACAGGAGATTAGTTCGGAGGTTTGACCTTCATTTGCGGAATAGCTTACGACATGGGCAGACACTGAGGCGTGATCGCAGATGAGCACCTAACCCGTTACGAAAAAAGAAAAAATAAAAAAATCACGAAGAAATAACAATAAAAATGGAATAAATGAACAAAAAAATTATTTGAGAATAAATAATAGTGAAATATATTAGCAATTCTTATAGAAGTAATTGAAGATAATAGTTGATAATGTTAGATTTAGAGTAAATGTATATATACATAGGAAATAAAGCAAACTTGTGTGACCAAATTTAGAATAATAAATTTAAATACTAGCTAGCTGGAGTCAGATTCGGTCCTATGCAAGAAACTTGATATATACGGACTTTCCTCGATATTAGCCCTACATCCTCTCGTGACGCGAGTGAATAAGGATAAATCTCGCTAAATCTATACAGCTCTCTCGATGATGTTCGATACCCGTTCCTAAACCTAACGAGGTACTCGCCGACTATTATCTGTGCCTCGATTAGCTGTCGGGAATACACCCTAGAGAATCGAACCAACCTAAGAACCATAAGAGAAAACTGCCCGACCTCCAGATATCATCCATGTGCGTGTCTAATAAATTATGAAAAAAAATAGTTAAGCGAAGGTATTACATTGATAATTAATAACTTCATCCTCAATAAACGCCTCCGTCTGTAGCGTTACTCCAGAAGAAGAGTTCTAACCAGCCAATGGACATCATTAGCCGATAAATACTTGGCTTTTTTAATCAATTGTGTAGTTGTGGTATTTATGATTTATATTTTTTTTATTTATAAAAAGTTCACACCTCACGATGCATAGCCCTATTCAAGGAGTTTTAAATAGGGAACTTCTCTAGTGAGATTAATAATTTCTAACACCTTATGTAATTCGAATATCACCAAGCGACCTTGCCATAGCCGCGACTCTCGATCCGCTCTTTACCGTGAGTCCATCTATAAGGTAGCGTGCTATTCATTACTCTAATTGCCTATAGATGTGGAATTTATATAGTATATATATCTGTGATATTAAATTGTAATTTCGTGCTACTACTATATGCCTCTAGTATATATAATATATATATATATATATAGGTATATTTATGTCACGATATATATAGTTATATTTATAAAATAGAGTAATATATATATATTAGGTGATGGTGTGTGTATGTATATATATACTAAGGATAATGTATATATATATATATATTATGAGGTAATATAATGTATATATATACTATATAAGGTCACGTTTTTTAAATCTGTGTTTTGCCAAGCTTCTAGGTTCTAACTTTAAGGGGTTAAAGAAAATGCCTTTGTCTAATGTCATAGGCGCCAAGGCGCAAGAATGCTGTGCCCTTTGCTGTTAGCCGCCCCGTCTATTATAGGAAATTATGATTTGACGGCCTAAATGCGACCTTTGACCGCCTAACGAAAACCTTGATTACGGATGGACACTCTGATAGGTCGAGATCTATATCTCGCCGATTAGCGTGTCTGTAAGCGTCGGGTGTAGCCCACGTCTACCAGCCTCTGATATACCATAAAGATTGCAAAAATCGCTAATATAACCATATATATTATCCAAAATTATATTAGTAACTAACTGTAAATGGTAAATAAGAGTAATAATAAAGGGCGTTAATATATATTTCAAACTTAATTATATGATAGAAACTTAAATAAAAGTATAAAGTAGGGCGATTGAAGCCAAAATAGGAAAACTAATATTTTAAGTTTCTCTATTTTTTGTTCTCAAGATTTTTGAACCAACTTTGAAATAAATCAATAATTAACTTAAGATAAAAATTAATAAAAATTATTTTTTTATAATTATATGTATAAAATTAATTTTTTATATTTTTACAATTTAATTTGTATTTTTATATTTACTTAATAAAATTCATTTATAAAACTTGATAAATTATAAATATCAATGTAAGACCAAATTTCCTATTACTAGAGATGTTTAAGAATTTTCGTAATTTATTTTCACGTAAAGACAGCTAGAGAATATATATATATGTGCGTGATATAGCAATGTCAGAACAGGATTTAAGAATCTCTATTTTAAGAGCATAGTACTTATAAATCCACAACTAAAGTTTATTTAGTGTGTGGAGGCCAACTAAATGCCAAAACTATCATCCTTTAAGAGGACACATAACTATATAAAATTTACTTCATATAGTACATTAACATGTACTTGCATAGACATTTTAGCATTTGGTATAGAATTCAGGTGATAGGTGAGGTAAAAATTATTAATTGACTCGATTAATATAAATTTGTGACTTAATAGTAAAAAGCTTTGTGGGAATAAATTGTTATGAGTTTCACATTGACTATAATGTCAATATCATTGCGTGTAAGTTATCAATTATTTCTGGATGGTTGTTAAATCGGTTATTGTAAACTCCATATTTTTATCTCTCTGTAACTTAATGTATTATAACCGTACCATACAGTGTAATGGTGAAAAAGCTATATATCAATAGGGCTTAAAGCAATGCAAAATCTCCGACAACCATTTGTGGAATACGTGGGACGTTAGTCCCGAACGATATAGAACGAACTGGCTAGGACTTGTCTTTTTGCAGGTACACTCCTCAGAGTCCTCTACATATTACTTCGTACTTGTTATCCCCCTCAGTTCATCGATCCCGATTTGAGAGATAGTATGGGGTTGTAGATTTAATAGGTTTTTCTTTCACTCCATACCAACTATTTAAACCACCTCTACAATTACATAATTCCTGCCAACCATATATTTGTTAGCATGTGTTTGCTTTTTGCCCATAGAAATAACGTGTATATAACATTAGGATAGAGCCACTCCTCTTATCGATGCACCTATATATATAATAGAAGTTGTAGTGGGAAGTAATCTCCTTTTCTTTAATCATTTCGTTATATGTGTATTTCCTTTCCGCGTAACAATTGGATATTTATTCTTTGACATCTCTAGATTTCAAAGGATTCTCCTATTCCTACACCCATATTGTTAATTCCTTTCTTTATACTCACCTGAGAGAACATATAAACCATTGTGCTAACATATAATCGAGGTGAACGGTATCATACATTGATCTACTAGTAAATGGATATTTTTCCAATGGTCCCAACATTGAGTATCTTTGGACAAAGTATCTCATAGAAGTATTAATTCTTATTTTATACACATGATTTTGGAGCATATGCCACCGCCCACATGAAACCCACATAATGAGAGGGCATCCTCTGGACTGTCCCGTGAATTTTATTTTAAAGTGAGTAGCGACAGAGTATTTTATACACAACAATATAATCCTCCTTGATTACCTGGTCATAACATAATAATCGTTTCGTATACTAAAATTATAGTACAAGGTGATCTCTTTTATGACACCGTGCGTAATACCCAGTAAGGCAACTCATTCTAATCCTCCCGTGATCTGTTGTATACAAAACCCAAAAAATATGAACACGCATTAGGAGTTAGGTTATTGTCTAGCAAGTCATCTGAGAGCGATTTTTCCGATCTCAAGAAAGTTCAACCATATTTGTTGTCAAGATTTGAGTCTGTTTTGCCTCCACCATCCAAGCCACCTATATATAATAAATCACATAAGAGAGGGACTATATTTTCTGTAGGCAATTAGTGACGATAGTATGATATCAACCAGAACCCGCACGTCTTCATTTTGACAATGTTGAGAACTACATGAATCTGTTGGAATGACTGGAGCGGGTGAACCCACATTCGGTGCGTATGTGCTCAAGAAATTTTTAGATTTTTTGTGTAAGTTCTCTATTACGAGCGCAGAAACAGTTTTGTTATTGCAGATGCCCGTTAATTCGTTGCAGATTTTAATCTATTATCTATTCTCCAACATAAGTGATTTCTCCTGTCAACCTTGAAAAGTCCGTACCTATTTTAATCATTATATAAATCCCAGTCACAGATCCCAAATATGTTATATTTATTTTTTCAGTGCTTTTACCGTGGTGGTGGTGTACTCATACTTTACATGTGCGCGTCACGATGCCTTACGCTTAGTGAACCTCTCTGTCTGAGACTTAATACTCAAAATACAATCTTATCTCAGGCATCTAATATGACTTTAGAGTTATTTTTTCCCAAGCGCTCATTTTTAAAGGAGGTATTATATGTGCCTATATCTACAAACACTTATGATTGAAAATATTTCAAATCAGCCGTCTTGTGCATGGTTCGCTATTCCATCTATTAAGTGAGTTTCGATCCCATATGAGGCCAATGAATAAGTATTAACATACCCCTCATCTCCTTCACTTCCGATCAGCTCTGTCTATCATCGTTAGTGAGCTCCAAACTTTGCCTCTACTTTCACAACGAGCTGACCTCCCTTGTGCTTTTTCACGAGCGACATAGTTCTTATTAGTGTTTATTCATCATCAGTTAATATCATATCTCTATTCATTACATAAGTATTAATAGAGTCTATCATACTATTAAACCTGCATATACTCCCGAGAGACCAACATACTACAATTCTACATTAAATAGTCTCAAGTGCGTTCGGGTGTAGATGTGCAGAGATATATATATTTTAAGATACAATCCGATAACTGATTATCCTTTTATCTATTACTGATATAACGTGCGGCAATTCACCGTTTTATAAGCGTCCCTTCATGAAATAGGTTATATTTTACTTATATTTATATATTTCTCCTTTTATTTGAATGTAAATTTCATTTTTCTATATATTTGTAGTAATTTTAATTTTAATATAATTTGAAGTATAATGAAGTCAAGTACATAAATTTAAGCACATCTGATATTCCTTCAATATTATTTTGAGAATAACTACTTATAGAAGATTACTATTGTCGCTTATAAGCTATTGTGATGTTTAAACAATCCCAAGTAAATATAAAAATGAAATAACTATAAAGCAAGTAAAAAGATTTAATAAAATTAACTTATAATATAGTATATCGAGTAATATATAGGTATTATAACTTCAAAATATACTAATAGTAATCATGAAGTATAAGTGAATTACTGAGAACTTGGAAAATAAGTGAAATATTTTATAGAGATATTAACATATGTACTCATATACCAAATATAATAGAAAGCTATTATAATTATCGACCTGTTCATTAATTCCCTCAGAGTACCTGATTATAATGTCTTGCGGTTAAGAAATCTTGGTGAGCCCACAAATGATTGTGACTATAGTAAACCAAGAAATATTTACCCCCATCAGTTACCATAAGTTTTGGCACACAGCACAACAAAAATTTGGTCTAAAATGAACAGGTATTCTATATTTAATTACCATCTAAAATTATTTTGAGAACATATAATTGTTACTCTGTGAACATGGTTTAAACACCATCTCTCCAAAGAATGTGTGAACTGTATTAAGCAGGAATAATTGGTTCCACGGTTCAGTGTTGCAAGATCATTTTTGCGCGAGTAAGTTTGTCATCCGTTTTTGATGACCAAAAATAAAATAAAACTTGGGTCTACGCACTTCGTGACGTCAGGGAATTCTACGAGCATTTTCCTGTCCGTTTATATTTTGACATTTGAACATTTCGGTATTTTCACGTATTTGATTGAAAGTCTAAAACCCTTAATCGAAACGGTTCTAAAATTGAGCTATGGAAAAATATCGATCTATAATTTAAATAGTCTTGTAAGCTCATTTTGATACCTGCTTCCATCTGCCGTCCACAGGTCTGCCGTCAATGAGAGAGGGAGAGCGATATAGGTTGATAATCTCGCTCCCTCTGACCTATGATCCTCTTTCTTCGTTCCAGCTACCGTATGTCCCATCCACTTAATACAAATATAATATTTATCAGGAGAAAAAAAAATGTGGAGAACACTTTATTAAGTGTCACGAAATAAATAAAGTTAAATTTCTCCCATTAGTGAATCAATGGGAACGAATATATTGAGTAAGTACAATTAGAGCTACAACAAACACAATACTCTGACTGACCTTTTCCGTGTCGTAATTTAAGTTTTTAAAGATCACTCCCCGCTGACCAGAGAACTAAGCGGTTATTCACCTCCCACAGTTTATGTCAGCTGTGAGAGGTAAGTCTCTATACATGCATATAACATGTCATAAGTTTATCTTATTTAAGCTCGCTTGGTATATTTAGTTAAAGGGTGTATCTAGAAATGTGTTGATCAGATAGTTAAAAATGAGCTACAGGTATACGATTTTTATATATCGTAGATTAATCTTTCATATTGAGTCCTAACTTTTTATAAGTCTGATTATATCAACAGAGTATTATTTTATTGACTTACTTAAATCATAATAAAATTGATAAATGAAATAAAGATAATATTCCTAATTTATTATTTTACATAACTGTACGAATAAGTAATAGATGGTAAATTTAAAAAAAACTGCTAAATGTAATTGTAACGTTTTATAAGAATATTCAAACTTTAAAATTAAATAATAACAATAATTAAAAGTTATGATCACAAAATGAAGTGAAATAATATGACGTAAATAAAAAATCATGCTTATTCAGATGCTCCCACCATAAATATACTACATAAAAGTATATAATAATTTCGTTTTAATGTGATAAAAAACTGTTTATAAAATAATTTAATTATAATTAATTGTACTTTGAAATATAAATGGAAGTTAGTTAGTGTATCTTAACTACAAAAAGGTAGACTTTCCATTTCATCTATTATCTTTTATTTACTAAACATATTTGATATAAACATAATAATTTTATTAACTAATATATATATAAAATATATAGATAATAAATTTTATATCATATATACATAAACGCACATTAAAATATTTATGCCAATTACATCCATTTCTTCCACTTTACATAGGCTTTTATAAATCACAATAAAGTTGAATTACTCTTGAACGTGGATTGGAGAAGTTATTCACTAACTAGTGATTATCCATAACATGTGAATTTGCATACCTTTCACATTCCTCAATGTCGTGATGATTCCACCCATTCGAACCCTTGCGCATCTTTTCTCTTAGAGCCATATAATGATATAATAAATTAACAGCTTTGTCCTGTTGGGAGGGATGCGCTTTATCCCATATTTCTCCATCTAATCGCGGATACCTCAAACACAGCCGTAAGGTGCCTCAGATAGACTATTCTACGGTTAAATTTGAGAACGAAAATACAATATAATGGTGTCGACCATGGTGAAGATCAAAGCGTCATTGCTTATCTAACTCTCTCTGCATTACGCTCGCATTCTGAATATATTCATTAGTACAATATATTATAAAAAACTAATACTCTCCAATAATATTCTAATTATTTCTAATAGTATACCTAAGAGTCTATCCAGCACATCCGTGACGTAGCTGTCATTGAATATTATGCCTGATGCTATAATTATCAACTTCAGCAGGTCTTTAGTGTGCTTATCTCCCTTAGTGTTTATGATCGAATAAATATGTCAATTCACTTGCCGATTTAAGTGATAATCGGTGGTGAGCGAGTTTCTCTAGTGATTAATGGAGTTGGTGTACTAGTTACTGTTTATTATCAATCAAATAATTAGAAACGACACACAGAAATATGGACTTAAGCTTGGAGTAACTCGTAAAGGTCTCAAATAAAATTAGCAGATATAATATCCAAAGTGAAGCAACAGAAACCCTTATGAACAGAAACCCTTATAACTGAAAGAAATGAGAAAAGATGAAGGAATAAGAAATTAAATCGGTGTCCATTAATTCTGAAAAGTCGAAGAAAGTGTATGAGTAAGTTGAGACAGGTGGTTGTAATGTCTCCTTTTGTTAATTTTCCTAATTTGTATATGGATATGGGGTTAATAGGTGCTTATTATTAATTCTCAAAAAGGCAATTTGCACTCCTCACTCCGGTGGTGTATAAAAACGGATGACATGAATAGATAGGTGTTTGTATATATATTAGAATGATGTAATAAGGGAATATAATTTGGAAATGTATGTAATGCTAATATATTAAGTGGAGAGAGAGGCTACTTACTGCCTAGTCCACTGCATTTATTATAGCGGGTGATGTATAATGGTATACTCGATGTTTCAGTAAAACAGTCATACACAAGTATGGAATAACTCTTCGACTTATTATTTGGATGTATCGTATTTTATCACTCCTTTTACTTGAGCTAATGGCGTTGGTCATGCATAACTCATTAAGTCGCCCTTTTGTTGCGCGAATCTGAAGAGAGATTTGATGAGGATAATGTTTGGTAGAGAGATTGGTTAATATTGATAGGTGTATTGGTTATAAAGTGGATTAGGATGTTTTTTGAAAAGTTAAGGTTAGTTCTCGTGCTATATATAATTAAATTGCAGAGTGAGGTGTTACGGTTTGTTGTAATAATTGTCGAGGACCCTTAGTCCTCAGTGGTGAAGTTATTGTTCAAATTCAAAATTTTAAACGTTCTTAGGTCTTCGAGTTTGCTACACATAGCTTTAGGACATAGCTGTTTCTCAATGATAAGTATTTAAATTTATAAATAGGTATATTATGTTGCTGGTAGAATTGAGAATAGGGAACGGCATTTAATATGATGCAGAAAGTTTATTGATGTATTGTCATAGAAGAAAAGTTTTTATGTATAATTCAGCAATGGCAGTGCAGAAGGGTTTGAGTGTGCAATTTAAATTCGTTGTTTAGATGTAAAGGGATGATTACTAAAGTTATCAAATGCTCAGTGTGTGTAGCTCTTTAAGTTGTTCATAACATGAAGTCCATTATGAATGAGCTATGTCTTGCGTTAGGTTAATAATCTTATAGTCATTGGATTATTGACTTACCGATTTACGTAATAGCAAGGGAAGTCTATACGACATCTAAAGTCTCTAAGGCCTATTATAATATTGCTCAGTAATGGTACCAATCTTAGTCGGATCGTTTTGATATTGTACGTCCAGTTATAGGTGCTTTTTTGAAGAATCATCGGTATATTGATAAAATTAAAAAATGGTAAGATCACTTGATGAGATATTTAAATATTTTATCGATAAACGTTATTTTAGAGACGTGATATAATTGCACTACCGAAGATGTTTATCTATATGTTCCAATAGGTAGTAAAGATAAGGGGAGCTATTGATAAATGACATCCCATATATTATAATTTACTTTGTAATCTTTATACAATAGATAATATTGACATAAAGAGATATATTGTTGATTATGATATGGTCTTAGCTAGTCTATACGAAATTCGAATGAGTTTAAGACTGAGCTCTGTATGTACTATGGAACTTTGTATAGATGCCTATAGTTCTAGTTTCAGGTTTAGAGCGGAATGATGTGTATAAGTGACGCGAGGTATTAGTTTTACCTTCAGGTTATATATAGGGAACTCCATCCCGATATATGACTGGGGTCTTCTCAAGACATAATCTTACTCCCAAAGGAGTCCAACGCAGAGACATCGTTAGTATTATATCTCATTCCCCATGTTTGAGAATTCGCTCTCGATAATACGTACAATTAATTCTTCGGCAGTGAAACACTGTGATAAACTCTTTATCTCCGTATATTAATAATATTTAAAGAGAAGGATGCAGTAAGGTGAACCGAATGTTATATTATCATACTGGGATATAAAATGATATAAGAATTTAACTACTTTATAATCACTTTATATATATATTATATCTATATTATTAGTTACTATCACTATCTCGACGTCCTAATATTTTCAACTAAACATTTAGCATCCTATCATATATTTTTAAAAACACGTTTTAATAAATATAGCTTTATTTAATATTGCTTCTTCCTCTTTTCCTCACTTATACTAGTCTTAGATTAATTATTTATCCGGATATATATAATATATTATCCGGTGATGCCTTTTACAGATAGGTGTACAGCCAGATAAAGTAATTTCCAACGACTGACTCTCCCATGCCTCGCATTCTATATTCCATTCTACTTAGGTGCGATTTTACAAAGTTGCATTTCATCCTCATATCCCCTCTCATTCTCTATTTATAATGTGATTGTTAAAAAGTTGTAGCTTTATCTAATAATAGATACGCTAATTTCATACTTCACTCACTTTTGTAATCTGTGCTCATGTACTAACCTACTAAAGTAAATTCGATATATAGTTGATATTTTTTTGGCTCCTAGGAACGAGCTCTAGTGAATGGATAATTATAATACTCGACATTATGATATGCTATCCTCGGTTAGTGATTCTCTCTCAAATGTAGTACTCTGCTCTCTCGAAGATATACTATGAGGTTTCCAGATACTTATAATAGGTGTTAAAATAAATAATCTTTAAAAGAACATATTTTGGAAATGATTATAAATTATATTTTATTGTCTACCATTGTTCATATTTACATCATCTTCTACTTATAGACTCTCCTTCTACTAGGTCATGAGTATTGCTTCATATATAATAACTCTCTAATTATACAACTTTGATTAAAAACTAGTACTATCTAATTCAGGCTTTAAAATAAATCTTATATTAATATTCACGAAAATATATTAATTATTTATATATCCAGATGATAAGGTATATCCCCCTATCTTATCGTGCTATACTATACTCCATATACAATAAGATTAAGGTAGATCGCTATATTGCATTTCAAGTTATAATAAATCTTATTTATATTGTGTATTCTGTTTCACTCATCTATAATTTTATTTAAATCTATCATGGATTCTATACTTATAGTATAAACTATATTTTATCATGAAGTAACAATCCTACTTATATCTGAATTACGTTTTACTTGAGTAACACACAAAAAAAAATCAAATTATTGTAAAGACGCGTGACTCATTCTTCAAAAATAAATTATGTTCCATTCCTCGATCGCCCCAGTTTTTAGCTTACTGTAATGAAACGTTATATCTACTGGTACGAACCTTTCATTCGATATCGCTTACTATATAGTACTATATTCTGAATTTAATCTGTACACCTCCACCTATCTTATATTTTGACCTTAATTCACTGGATATACTCATTTTTGCTAGCATATTATATGTTGTAGTTATAAATAGGTTGCCGCCTCAGCAGGAGATTATCGCTAGATAAAAGCCGTGTCGTATTTAAGAGTGTTCTTACGTAGGCAATCTCGCGTAATTAGACAAACTTTTTACATCGGTAACTATAGTATCATATAAACTTATTCCCTCCTCTGTCAGTCTGCTCTAATTACTCCAACTCTTCTATATTGGATATCACAATACAACAACTCGTCCTCGCGCGTAAACGATTCCTTATCTGACGAAGAGATAAGATCTCAAAAAAGCTCCGATAATAGCAGCAGTTGAGACGGCCAACACCGTAATCATCCTGTTGAACAACTAATATAACATACGTTGCGTAAGTTCCTCCAAGAGAGTCTCTAAGCCTTCTATCTCCAACCTCTTTCACTTTACATTGATAAAAAATACACACTTAGAAATTTCTCATCACATACCCCATCCAATCTATCCAACGACTCAACATTTCATCACTCCTTCCATATTGAAAGAGACGTCACTCCAAACAATTATCTTGCGATAGAAGAACAACTTTAGAGAACTAACCTCTTTATCTTTTTCGAATTTCTAATTGTGTTATTGAGAAGGACATGTCTGTTTTCAATGACTCAAAAACTCAGTGTTCCCTCATTGCCTCCTATCTTACGCTCTAAACATAATATTTGCCGAGCTCAATTAGACAATTTTCCACTCAATTATAACCATCTAACACGCTCAACTCAAATATTTGTATGTCATTAATATTTTCAGGCGTCTTCATCTCACTACGTATTTCGGATAAAGATATTATTGGGGGCGGTATGGCTGGCTTTCCTTTCGATTACTTTGTCTATATGTCTACTGGCTTGTCTTTTTCCGATGCATGAACCGCACCTTACCCCCCCCCCAGTCTTGGGGCCCCATAGGAGGAGGGAAGATAAAGAAAAAGAAATCAAATTATATTATCTTTCTTAAAACTATTAAACTATATCTTTACAATGAAAGTGTTGGTTTTTCTGAATTATATGTGACTTTACCGGTAAGTTTTCTTCATCCGCCAATACTCCAGTTATTATGAAATATATCTTAGCTACTTCGATAGTATATGAAAGTAGTATGTAATATTAGGGGTAATATAGTAATTAATTAAGGATATATATAAATATATTATAGTATGAGTCTTAGCTATATCTAATAGAATGCGCCGGATATCAAAGATGTATATTATTCTATAATAAGTACTATAAAATTTAACATTATATATATATATATTACATCTAACGTTATTATTATATTATATATTTCTTTTTATAAAATAACAATTTATACATTATTGGTACTTTAGTACTATTATATATATTATTAGATAATAATGTTAATTAAGATATTTATAAATACTCTTTTTATATATAGATAATAATTTATTTATAGATACTTTAGATATAATAATATTCAATTATTACTATTTATGAACTAAAGTTTATTAATTGTTAAGTGTTCTTTCATGAAATTGTACAAAAAAAATTCCTAATTTTCAATTATATCGCTCTGTTTTGAAGTTTTTCAAAACTAATTTTCGATTTTGCCCAAATAAACAATTCGATTGCACCATTGATTTTATCATTTTATTTATATTTTCAAGTATTTTTGGGGCATCTTTGTTCAATACATGTCTCTCATACGTAATCCAGTTGTTTTTTTGTCTAACCTTGTTTAAGATAAATAATTTTAAGAGCTCAGATTATTTACTTGAAAAAATAGTATAACATAATTTAATTGTATAGTGAAACATACCCTATTTCGCTCCTGTTTTTATAATAATAATTAATAATAATCTAATTTATTAATACTAATATATAATAAAATAATTAATTAATAAAAATAATAATTAATAATTAGATGCATAATTAAATGTACAAAGTGCATTTAATAGCCTAATATTATCAAATTAAGCAATTAATAATAATAATTACATAACTTAATAAAAAAAAATAAATAATAATAATTACTGCATATCCATATTATAGTAAAAGAAAAAAAATCGAAATCATATTAAATTAATTTTTTTTTTTATAAGCAATTTAGTTTTTTTTTATTCATAGTTAAATGTGTTCTACTAACTTCTTAATATATTTAGTACCCAAAATGAAAGGCCGTAGTTAGATTCAAACCCAAAAAAAGGGCCTTGCTTACCGAGAACTGGCTCCAAAATGAGTAACGCTGAGCGTTGGTCAGCTTTGCAAGACCATACGTCTGTAACAGTCGAAACTGAGTGCTTCCCTGAGGAATTGGCGAGCGCTCAGGCTTGCGAAAAAAGGCGCAACTACGCTCGCATTTGGAACCCCTTCTCACTTCGCTTCTGCGATTATTCACTAAGCACCTTGAGCCACATCATAGCATTACATTACCACGACACACACACACACACACACAGTATTTCTGTTATATATAATATAATATTATATAATTATATTATGACGTATAAATAAAGTATTTTAAACGTACATCTAATTAAAGATTATAGTGATCAAACATTATCTATATTATAGTGGGAAAATCCAAATATAAACCTTATTTTACCTACCAATATAGGTATATAGTTTTGCTTTTATGAAAATAGGCTATAGTATTTAAAAGAAGAGCAAATAAGTTTCCTAAATTCATCTGGCCTTAACTTTTTCCTATACTCAGATATACTTATCCTATACTAATAAAATAAATATACACAACTATATATTTTTGGAAATAACTAGTAGTAATCAATTATTATCAAAATATTTAATTATACTAACTGTTAAGGCGTAGTCTATATATATAATAATATTTATATATATAGTATATATATTATATAATGAACTGGCGGCGATAGCCGGACATGTGTGTGGAAGAGTGCATTAAGTAAACGCGATATTTTTTTAAATTACATTATATATACAAAGATTCGGAAAAGAAAATATTGGAATTTGAGTCTGTAACACTCTTATCTTTATAGTCATCATAATCATATAAGTTTAGACAATATAAAAAATACAATGAGATATATTACAATAAATATTGATATTATTCAAACTTATAAAAAATGCTTTTTATAATTTCTGTGTAATTTAAGAAGAGTACCAAAAATTGTTGATTTATTGTAATATTCAACGATTTAAATATAATTACTATTATAAGAAAATTAATAATTGAATGTCATTTAAATATTATATTAAGATATAACATAAGAATTTCTAGTTAATTAAGAATTTAGTTCAACGCACATCCTTTCATTAAATTATTTTAAAATAATTTTGGCATTTAATGAGGAATAAATATATAGGTAGTAAATTTTATAAATATATATATTATACTGTATAAATTTGTAAAGTTTTAAAAGTAAAACTGATTCTATGAATATGAATAAAATATATCATATACTAAAATTAATATATACTCTGTAAACATATTTAATAATTAATTATTATCTATAACTATATATAACTATACTATATATATATAATAATGATTATAATATAACATATATATAGTAATATATTATTTATATAAAGAGAGAGAGAGAGAGAGGGCGTAAATATTTGAGATAATACACAAAAGCATATTTTCAGTGGACAGCGTCAGGAAATTTATTTTGAGATGAAAAGTATACAGTTAATTTAATGGACCAGAAAACCAACAATGCCCATTTCAGAGATGCTCATATTACCAAATTTCTTTCTGAGAGAGAGAGAGAGCGTTGAATCTTATTTTATAACATGGATCAAGATATGGGAGAGAACACGCGAATCATGAGATTTTCGGCTAGTGACCTCTTACATATATAAAAAAAAAAAAAAAATTGGGAACCACTCCTCTAGCCAAACGAAAAAATAAATTATTAATAAATGAATAATAAATGATGTAAATAAAGCTTAAATAAAAAAATAATCACAATTTTTCTATCTGACTAAAATAAATATTTATGCATATTTGAATCGATGCACTCTAAAGATATTAGATATTATTTAGGTAAATTTAGAATAATGGGCGAAAAACATTCAGACAAATGTAAAATGACCATACGATTACTAATTTCACATTTTCCGGTAATAATTATAAAGAAGAGTTGAACTAAGATTACATTTATATAAGAAAATTAATAGTTCTAATGCTAATGAAAAAAGTAATATTATATCTCTAGAAAAGAAAATGATAATAAATAATACATAATTAAAGACTTAATAGTAACTAATATAATTCTAACAATTAAAATGATATCTTTACTAAAAGATTGCAAATCAGTTTTTAAAATTATTAATGACAATATAAACTAATCCCGTCATATAACACTTTATTAAACTAGTTCTTGTTAATTATTTATTTTGTAATTTAATATAATTAATATCTGTGATTAATATATTTACATGCAGTAGGCTAGATCTCATTTTACTCTAACGATAATGAAATATCCTAAATCTTAAAGATCGACTTTCTAAACGAACTGTCAAAAAATTATGGATCTTTCGGTACCATGTGTACTTTTCCTATAGATTTTGGGTTTAATAATAATCTTAACAAATATAAATATAGGCGTAACAATTAATATATTAGTTATTAAAACTTATATATATATATATATTATATGTTATAGTCTCTTTGAAAAGGGAAATTTTTATGTTATTATTAAGAACAATTTGGACCACTAAACCAATATAATTAAGGTTCTCAATATGAGTATTTTTTACTTATCGTAATCTCCAAAGATAAAAATATATACATTTATATTAAATAAATCTCATAGTGTATATATATATACAGAATATATATATTACCCATATTTAATAAAGATATATAATGAAATATCTTCAAAAACAAGTTATATATATTATATTAATATAGATAGTATTACATATACGTATATATCATTACATACGTAATCAGAAGGCTTTATCGTTACTCAAAAAATAGATACCAGTTCCGTAGTTATCTTACTCCGACTTCATGCCTGGAGAGCATACAAAGTATCTGCTTGTACTTCTCCATCGGGAGATTTAAAATAATTGCAGTGTACCGTATTCTTTGAAATGTGACGACGATGTAGAATCTCATTATAACTGCTGCAATATAACTCCGTTACTTTTAGTTATTCCAATGATTTTATATTGTACTCATCCCTCAGAATACGGTAATCTATCTTATTGCAATCTCTAATATGCTTTGTGTATATTAAATTTTCAATCATTATCATTATTATTAATTATTAAATAAACTCCTAAATGAATATAGATCTTGGCACGGCTAGCGCACATTATACTTACCATAGTCGAGCTCGCTTTGCACTCCACCCCAACTAGTTTTAAGTAAGATGCGCATAGCCACCTTCGTCGTATACATGATACATCTATCTCTTCCTTACGTGTCAGCTATATCTTTCTCGAGTTGCTTGTAACTACTTAATATCATCGAATTCCACATTTCATCGATACATAATAAATACCTTACTTATTTCATAACAAGACACTTTTTCCAGCTACTCACAATCTCTATACTACATAACTCACAACGCAGGAACGTGATCCCTCAACATGTCACTACAAACGTCTTACACCTATACTCTTAATCTACGCTTACTTCAAACATCTATATTGCTTAATCACTAGCACCTGACCGAAAGACTCTCTCTTATCACATCCTACTCTTCAGCGAACTCTCTCTCAGGACTCTAGCACATCGAAAACAAACTCAGAAGTCATACTTTGTCCATGCTATAATAGGTAGCGTGAATACCATCCATAGTACTTTCTTCCACTGACCTTGTCTCCTCATTATTATTTGATCTAACCGAGATGTGGGTAGTCGGAGTTTGAGTCGCGAGTCGGGAGTCTGTATATGTGCTTGAAAAGGTTAGGGTTCAAGCTCTCAGAAGTCTAGTATATTTACGTATAGTTGGTGTTCTGACGAATGGGCGGAAGTCCGGCCTATCATATTCGGAGCGCGAATAATTTGTAGAAAGCGACTTAAACAAACGCACTGAATTTCTAACACCATCCACTGACCGACATCCACCATCTAATTCTTTCATACCCATGAAATGATCCCAATACTCCATACACTCTAAACTGAATAACCAAGTAAGATCATGGCACATCCCTTACCTACTCCAAAAGCTATCAATTCTCAATATTTAATAATCAATACTTTTCAACCCATATATTCTTTCACGAACTCTGCGTTCATAATGCGTACATTCTCTATATACCTTTTTAGTCTCTAATCCAAATTCAGTAGTAGAGATCGTTACTTTCTCCATCTAACAGAGTACATAAGATAATTGCAAATGTCAACAGCACATCATGCCATTAGAGCTTATCCCGTAATTGAATCACTTCATTCTGGCGACCGGGCAAGTTTTCCTGTTTTTGCATATCAAAAAAACCTAAATACAATTTAATTCTCTCACTTGTCACATTCTCAATCCTTTTTTATCAAGTATCAAAATATAAAAAATAAAACATTCTCTACCATTCTAAAAGCCACCTTGTTTTTTCACATAGTCCTTTCAGTCATCATCGACTGTGCATATGTGTGTTCGAATCCTTATATATAAGTATTATATCTTCCTTTATTCGTACTGCTCTACTAAGCAATTCCCTATAATTCCTAACAGTATACACCTTATGCTCATTACCCTTATAATAAAGTTGGTTACTATTACTCTCGTAACCTCACATTGACTTCACACTCTGGATATACTGCTCTCCATAAACAGTTTCTGTTACACACTGTCCATTCCATTATTCACATCATTTATCTGACCCTCCGATCTAATCCGATTGACCATATTCAACCGAGGTGAGTCTTAGATTTATATCAAGTAATAACACATGCAGATGAAATCAATGCAATCTTCAATCCTTCTCGCTCTACAACATTACCTCCTCCATACTGAATGGACCCGTCTTTATGCCCAAAATACCGTATTCCTCTGCACCATTCAAACCGACAACCAGTTCCACTATCACTCTTCATTCTGTTAATGTTTATGCTCACATTTTACAAGTGTTCCCACCCACACTCTAGCCCCAGTTCATCTCATCCATGTTATCCCAAATATTATTCATCGTTCCTATTTCACTATCATGCAAATTCCCTTGTCTCTGTATATATAGTTATTAGACTTAATTAGTATATATATATATGTAAATACTTATATATAGATATATGATATATATATAATCTTTGCTCAATATAATTTTAATACTAATTACTATATGATATATATATTAGCATATATATATATATGCCTTATATTATATATATATAGATATATATATTATATATATAGTTTTATTGTTAAAGCGGGATCCATCCTACTATTAAAGAAACATAATACTTTCATACACTACGTTAATACAATTGGAATCATCCAAAGAGAAAAACTCACTGCAATAAAGTTTTTATGTTATATTATATAAAACTAATTATATATTTGGTCGCCGTCTAGAAGAGCTCATCAATCTCTATGGATCTCAAAAACCTACATACAGTACAATATATCACAAAGGAAAAGTTGAAATTCATTATATGGATAAATTTCGTCACAAGTAGGCTAATTTTGTAAAATGGTTAAAAAAAAAATAAAAAAAAAATACGGCAATATTAATAAAATATTTATATTCCATAAAAAACGTACAATTTCGCTACAGCGAAAGGAAAACATTTTTTTTGGGTGCAAACCTTCGAAAAGGGTAAAATTTTCTATGGGAAAATGTAAAAAAAATAAAAATTAGAAACATAAACCTCACATTATCCTTAAATGTTTTAATATATTAATAGATTCAATCACACGGTGTGTAAGAAATGTGGTTACTCGCTTTTTATATAGGGTTACTCGTAAAAAAATAGACTTTCTATAAAGTTGCTTTTTTTTTTTTAACTTAAAGAATACCCGATAAGGGGTAAGCTTTTCTACTACGCGATCACCGTGATGTCAGTTAGTCTGGGTCTCTCGGTCCTCCGAGAGAGAGATCATAGCGGGGTATGCTGTTCTAATTGCCCATTTAGTACTCCGCCTCTCCGTGTTGCAAGCACTTCACCGGGTGAACACCCCGCTCTTTGCGGTATGTGCAGATATAGGGCTGTGACAAAAATTTTACTTGGGTCGCGGGGGTTCCTGCCGCCCCTCCCTACGGGTATGGAAAAACGTCCCCCCCTGCTTGTGATAGCTCGAGGCTCTGCTCGCGCCCTAAATTGCCGTGTAATTCTAACAATATGTAATTTAATATAGTATAAGTATATCATCTAATGTCCCAGCACCCATGAAAACCCGAGATAAAATCAGTTCGGAAATTTTATTGTGCGATTTAATTTAATTTCTTTATTTATTTTTTTTTACATTTCCTAAACCAAAATTTACAAGGATTCCAAAAAATATAGTATTTCATTTTCCCTGTAGCTTTTGTATTTTTGAAATTATCGAAACTTTTTTTTTTTATTTTTATCTTTTTTTATTTTTTTTTTTTTTTTTATTTTTTTTTTTTTTTACAATATTACCCAACTCAAAGAGACATAAAAGATTTTGCCGCGTATTCTCTAGCAAATGCGTGTATTCTTCCCGGGTAGCTGTATGTTAAGTTTTTGCAGTTATAGGATTTGTGGTCTCTCCCTGATAGGCTTAGTTTGTGAAGAAACTTGTGCTCAAAACGCTATATTAACGTTTAACAGACGGTATATTATATAAATAAAGATAAATATTTTTATAGGTTAATATATATTTAAAAAAATTAGTATTAAGTACAACTAATATATATTTATTAATGAACCATAATATAATCAAGTTCGAAATAATTTTTGTAATACTAACCTCTTATAAATAATTAATATCTAATATTAAGTATGTATAAATAAAATTAAATGCTCTTTTAATGATTTATCAAAATTCTAAAGACAATCAAGTATAAGAGTTAATGCAATATAATTAAGATATAACTTAAGGGTAAACGTAGAGAAATAATTTTCTAGAAATTTGATATTAATAACTCATTTTCAGCGGGCTAATTTCTACATTTAATTCAAGGTAGTATATATATATATATTATAATATATATTGAGATTATGAATATATATAATAGATAATATTAATCATTATATATATATATATAATATATATTATATATATATATATTGTAATATTAGTAAATATAGTATATATAATTTATAATATACTAATATCATATTATTATCATATATATGTATATAATAATAATATATATATACCCAGCCCTGAAAAAAAAAATTTTATACCTACTATTACCGATAGACACACTGCGCCACTATTAATAATAATAGGTACATAACAAATTATCTCCAAATAAAATTTATATGCTAATTATAATTTATTAATATAGTGTATATATATATCTTATATGATATATCTATAAAATATATTATAAGTAATTTATTATATATATAGCTACTAATATTAGTATGAATATTTGTATAATAAATATACTGGAATTTTTTTATCATACTTATAAAATAAAATATATAGGATATATATATTACTTATTTATGTCCGTTATAATATAGTAGCGTTTGTTCCGTAATCCGTGACGATTATAATAGCGTATGGTAAAGTATAGTGATCCAGGTCGAAATTGGGTGGGGTTATGGTTTTTAATCCGCAAAAGTGACCGCAAAGTGACCGAAAAAGTGACCGCCACGAAAGGTCCAGCTGCTTTCGTCTACTTTCATTTCATGTGGGTCAACTACGGCCGGGCCAAACCTTGAAAAAAGAGTTCATTTCTCGGACTGTCTATATTTCATATTAGTTCCATAATATACTAAGCTTCTCCCAGGCATACTCGGGCCGACCTATATTTCTAGAATACACTACGTACCGATCGCTAATTAGTATCGGCTATTTGTGATTTTCCTATGTTTATATAGTAAAAGGTACGGTAGCCCGCTCGATTGTTGTAACCAGAGTATATCAAGACATCGGTGCTATAGTGGTTGCCGTACCTTCTATGAATATATTTTAACAGCCCATCCCCTTAATTATCTTAGACCTTTAAATATTTAGCCAAATGGACATATTATTCTACGTACATAGTTAATACGGCATAATATTGGGGGTTTATCATAATTCCTAGGTGAGTGAATATAAATCGGAACAAACTAAAAAAGAGTATCGTGATGGGAATAAAATCTGAGATTTTGCGATGAATTTATATGGTATTTAGAGTAGCTAGTGCATGCTTCTCTTCTTTACCATACCCTGAAAGTAAGTATTACCCACCACCCTTTTCTAGCATTTTCTAGCATGAAATATCCTGCGTCATAGAATACGGCCTAATATTGGTGGTCGTATCCCTATGTTATAGGTATGAGGATTCGGATTGGTGAAGGAGTAATATATTAGAATTGTGTGTGCATTAGTGGTATAGCGTTACTACTTTCTACGACGTTAGTACGTCCCCACTCCTCTTTCTAACCCTTCTAGTACGCTATATAAATCGTATGTGACGGAATATACCCTATATTTTTTATGATTAATTATTATAATAGAAGATGCCTGAATCGATTCCTGTGGGTTACGACGGAATCGATTCATTCCTAACAGGAGTTAGTATTAGATATTACCCGCTTACCCCCCTTTTCTAATACTGAATTCCATGTACCACATTTATTGGTGAATTAAACGTCACTACAATTAGTTTTAAGAGGTTTAGTTTATAAATTTCTTTTTTGAGGTTTATGCGAGTCGATGACCGCCTTATAGTAGCCAAGCGCCGCGCAAGGCACGACAGTGTTCAGCCGCGTTGTGCGGTGTTCTAGAACGGTATCAACATGCGATTTTCGGTAGGGATGGCGTTAACCCTTTCGGTCAAAAAAAAGCCTTATCATGAAGGTTTGTCAGAACTCGTAGAAAATGTCCCACAACTAGAGAGTTGCTTACTGATTAAACATTTTCCCGGATATGAACCGAAAGTCCCCAGAGGTTCCGCAGTTCCGGAGGGGTCATTCTATGGGGTAAGAAATATGAAACAACCAAAATAGAATCACGATCTAGCCAAAGAGAGTGTTAGAGACATTCGTAATAATTTAATCCTCATCAAAACTTGAGTTATTGCCTTCTTTATCTGTTGCAACATTGTAATGCTATTTCAAGTGTTCAAAGCCGCTACGTCTAAGAAGGGTTGGGGGTCCCCGCCCCCCCAAAACCTTAAAAAATGATCCGTAAAGAAAGAAAACTTGAAAATTTTGGTGAGTGTTATTATTAAGCAAAAGAATAAATGAAAATAGAAAATGTTATGTAAAAAATAAATGGCCGAATACCTATGTGGGCTGGAGCCGGAGCTTTGTGATTGCGGCTGCCAGAATGGAAATCTGGCTTCCAGCTACATAATAGGACAAATGAGGCTGTCTACTATGTTTTCAATGGTCTAGAACTCATTTTTGAGGGTCTTCAGTGGGCCCCCTACCTGGTTCTAGGCTTCTAGCACAGACATGTTCCCTACCCTCCTAAAAGGGGAATACATCCCAAATATTATGTGGTTAACCTTCTATGTTATAAGCGGTACGTGGGAGTCGACATTTATGGGTGTTATTATTTAGAAAGAGTGGTTAGCATGACTTTCCTTCTACAGTTACTACCCTAATCCAACTTTTCTGCACTCTCTAGCAAAGTGCTTACCTAATCATGTTAGCCCAATACAATTCTGATCCCCCAGATTAGTGTCTTACCCTATGTTTTGAGGGTATGAGGAGTCGATTAGTAGGTACTAAAAGTGTGTTATCTACAAGTTGTTAGTGATGGTTCCTTCCTTTCTAAAAGGTTAAGCTACCTCTTACCCTCTTATTTTTCTAGTGCGAAGTATTTCAACTTTGTTTTAATTGGTATTTTTCGAGCTAGGGAAGAGTTTGAACTTGGTGGTCTATCTACAACAAATGATAATTCGTTTCGTATGGGTATATGCCGAGAATTTGATTTAGGCATTAACCGAGTTGCAATCAAAGCTTCTATACCGCTTAAGGTCTTTTATTTTTACATGAAAGAAAATGCAACGAGTCCGTTACTCCGCTGGTTCGCTGTTAACTCCCTTCATACTCATTATATAATATATATACTATATAATATTTAATAACTTAGTATTATTTATTCCATATAGTTTATATAATATAAGTTAATTATTATCAAAGACAAATAAATGTAATATATATGTGGTTTGGAGTATTTAACTGGAATATTAATACTAATATATATATATATACTACGCCTCCCCAACTTGTAAATGCTGTAAGCAGTGTGTAATATATATACATGAGTGAGTTGATTTTCTTACAAAAGCTTTCAAGATTGTATAGACGAGATAATTGCCTACTTTGTGTGCAAACGGCTAACCTCCATTGGTTGTTGAAGCCGCTTGCATTAGGATACGTCTCATGTTGAGGTACCTGCTATCCTAACTTGATAAGTTCCTGCTAAGTTGTAAATACTCCTTTTGTCCAGGTAACACTTTCTTACTAATCACTACCACACCCACACTACAACAAAACACACTAGTAGATACCGTACTCGTGCACAATCACCGCTAGGTAAGCCCGTATGACTCTATATAAAATATCACACAATAGACTACCCCGCAGTAATTTTAGTCACCTCTACAGCGATTTCTAAGCAATTTAAGCACACCTTATACATACACCACTTAACACGCCACCACTATACCTACATATCCGAGCTAATCAACTATTCTTTTAAGCCTTGAGTTCCCAGATACTCATACACCCTACCTTTCCATAAGTACACTTATAATTTCTACTACTCTCACCATTAGTACTACTGTATACACTCATACACCTTTCAGAACCCTTAATGATTTATATACTTTACATATACTCAGATCGTACTACACAACTCTTATCAACTCAATTTCCCCTAATCAAGTACGATTTATTTTCCAAAAAGTCTATTGACCTATGCTTTAATGCCTTACAATTTATGTTAAATTCTGATCACGCAAGTACTATCATCTACTACTATGATATCTTTGTCTCAAAAATTCTTATTAAAACAATTTCAGGTCACCTCAATTCTTCTGACTGCCTCAGCTTGTTTGTAATTATGGATTATACCATAGTCATCTAAATATCATATTATGGTACTTAAGTTACTGTGAAAAAAAAGATAAATAATGATAAGTGATCGATGATAATGGATTCTTAAGTACTGCTAAGCTCATTTTATATAAATGGTATAAATCATATGAGCCAAATTATCAGTAGAAGTGTATTAATATATAATATATGGACGTATTTTATAACATAATTAAGTAAGAATTATGCAAATATACAATATGGTCAGTGTTTTGAATTTTTTTTTTAATATATTATGCTAACTTAAGGTAAGGATACGAACAAAGTATAAGAATTTCTCATAGATAGGAGTAGCAAACATGAGTTCAAAAGTTCGAATATATATTATATAATATATTAAATAATTTTTAAAATACACAAATATTATATTAGTTAATTAATTGAGTATATTATAAAAATAATAATAATATATAACTCTTGCATTATCACTCTTACAAGAAAACCAATATACATATTTTGGAATCAGCAATATAACGATATTAAATAATTCTGTAAGTAACCCGAAAGAGGTGATTAACAAAGAGCAGAAGAGTGTAATGTATATTATTATTATATTTAGAATAAAAGATATTAGGTAAGGTGATTCGTGCAGAGAGAGGATACTGAGAGATAAACTTAAGCAGAATAAAAGCTAAGATTATACATGTTTGGAACTCAGTGTGTATTAAAGCTTATATAAGCAGAATATGTAAAAAATTAATAATAATTAAATAAAAAAAAATTAATGGGAGGACTCGAGCGACGGAGGGATAGTAAGGGTGAAAGGACGATTTATTCTCAATATACTACCGCTATTAGAAATGGTGAGGTAACACGACCAGACGAGGACACACATCTATAAAGTTACCACTCATATAAAAGTAAAGTTGCGGAGGAGCTTGCCGCGGATAAGACGCCTCCTCCGGAAGTATGGAGTCCGTATAGAGAAGCCTGGAGTGTGGGGTAAAATATAGTTGATGCCTCCGGTGCCCTAGGTACGGCATTGACATCTTGAAATTCTGGTATATTTAGTATTACAGTGACATATTAGTATATGCATATATATGTATATATAGTCAATTGAGGTGTGTTTATAATAGTATATGTGGTATATTCAGATAAGGGATACACACTCCACGATATACTATATACCGGCGCAATTTTGCGTGCTCTCCTCGATACCACAAATAGAATGGGTTTTGGTATATATTGCGTTTTAGTAAGAAAACAGCCTTATCCCAAACATAACAATTTAAAATTACATGAGTACTCGGATGAATCACTAATCAACGTACACTTTGTAGATGATTCGTTCAGTAATATTATTTTCATATCATTATAGTTTACCGTATCCGCAAGTTAAACTACTGAAATTGCATTTGATTTTGGTAATTAATAATCATATATGGTCTTACCTTCAGCTAGAGATAAAAATAAGCAAAAGCAGTATAGAGAAACATTTTACAGAAGTAAACACAGATATACTAAAGAGAATAATGAGACTATGGTATGCAATAAGAGGTACTAATAAGAAGAAATATAGTAAAACAGATAAAAAATCAAAATGAACTAGAACAACCACAATGTTGAGTCGGATTTAATGAAGACAGACTGAATCGGTTCCTATTAATATAATATATTAAATAATAGTTAATTAATCCTATATTAAATGATTATGGTACACTATTATAGGTTATGCTCTTAATAGTGAGTTACTATTATAGTATATATATAAATTAAATATATTAATATTCTATATATATTTATATATTATTAATAGGATTATTAATATAATTAAGAGTCTTAAACGTTGTATAATTCTTTTGAATAAAAGTATTAGCCATTTATATGTCCGCCCTTCAATTAATAGGCCCTCACTAGTTAGTAAAAATTATGGTCAGTTACTATTAGCTAATCTCATACCATATTAGTAATAATATAAGTTAAGTGTTCTATATTCGATATATTGTGCATGTTCTATTCACATATAAGCGCCTCATTCTCATAAAATGATTAGTTATATTATTTATTGGCTCCTTTTTGTATGAGAGATGTAATAGTGTTTACTTTTTTTGTGAAGTAATTTATTGTTTAAACACTACTCTAGCTGAATGCTTTAGTAATCATTTAGTGATGATATCTAAATACTACATGAGAATTTTACTCAGTGTGAACAACTCATACATCGTCTTACTCGACAATGTAGTTCTAAGACTGTCTGAGCCAATTGATAGACAATTCCAATGATAGTTTAGAGTAATTTGAGTTGTGCATAGTGTTATAAAACATCACATTCAATTTTTTACGGCATCGTTCCACAGCTTTGGAGATAGTGGCTATAATACAATACGGAAATTAAGTTTACAAAAATTGAGGAAATACAATCTATCGTACTACCGAAGTACGACACCCTCGTTACAGAAAACCCAATTACATTATTGACCGAGATACGCGCGCGACAATGGAACAGATATATGTTCGTTACTTTATTCTGACTACACTATATATAAAAATGATAATTAATTTGATTTCGTGAATTATATATTCAACCAAATTTTTATTATTAAGGTGTTATATAGTATAACTTGAAATCATTAATAATGAAAAACATTATTCCTATCGCGAATAAATCGACGGATCACCTTGTATACGAGGATAAAACATATAACCGTGCATGCTCGCGCAATGCTTCAGCATCTCTGTTTGGCTAACAGTTTATTAACTCAAATAATACGTGTACACAAAACTTTAACCACCAAAATGTGAATTTTATCAGAAAACCAGTGAAATATAAAGAAATATAAAAAATAAAGATTAAAAAATTTAGGTTAAAGGGTCTCCTGGTGTACCGAGCAAATACCGTACGGACTGCGCATGTAGGTGGCGTGGTTTTTCACACTACTCACAGTAATAGTATAGGGTGAACTGTAGACACAGGGCGGTGTTGAGAAACCTCGTGATGAATGGAGGGTTGCCACGATATAGCTCCTACCCTTGTCGTTGAGCCCTAAGTAATTTCACGAGCACTCTGAGCTTCCAATGGTTTGGTCTTCCGTTTCATTCTCGGCTTCAAAGTATATCGAGTGCTACCGAGAGAACCCCGACTCTCATGCAATCGCTTTTGCCGTGATTTTACCACACCCTCTTCTTACTCGAGCGTGTGTGTTATTTTTTCTACCTCTATGCCCACTTGACAAGAGTTTATCTGCTAAAGTCACTCATAATTATAAGAAAAAAACTAATTTGTAAGGTTCCTCTGAAGCGCGTGGATGCGAAACTTGTTTAGATGCTGATAAATGTTCATTCCTATTTGAAGAGGGCTCCTCTATAAACTTTTTATTTCATATATGATCATATAAAGTCTCTACCCTACTATAAAAATTAGTATTGATTCGCATGGTTTAAACTATAGTCTGATTATTATTGTATGTGATGTATTTAGTGCTAAATTGTGTTAATATGTCTATTATAAGTACACTGTGGCTCTGATGGTTCGGCCTGTTCAGATTCGCTATTACAGCGGGTTTTCCTTTTTCTACTCACTAGTCATATAAACCCACACTGTCATGGAGCTAAGTAAGTTAGATATCGGATCCCTGAATTATAAACCTCTGTGACTAATGAATTTTTTATAACACATATTGATAGAGGATAGGCTTCCAATTCTTTAGCTGCTTAATCTTGATCGCATTACACTGTCAACGTATACGCCGGGTTTGGTAGCAATGTTATAGGCTTCAAATCTTCTATACTATAAGAAAAAGCTGTGTACTAAATTAATGTTACCAAACTAATGGAATGAGAACATATCTCATGTTCCTGGATATAAGTATAACAAACTAGCTCCTAAAAGTTAAAAGACGTATTATAAAAGTTGGTTAAACAAGTTTAGTAGTGTCTCTCGAAACTTAACAAGTTGAGTGACGAATAGGAACTCGCCCTGAGACACCATATTTAGAGCTAAAGTTAATTATATTAAATAACGTATATTTGTTCATCGTGTCGCATGCTCTAGCGGAGTTATCGGGTGATGTGTTTCGAAATTTTTACTCATTATTTTCAGATGTGATTCGTGTATTATAAATTACATATATGCTTTTATGTTGAACAGAAGAACATGTCTTTGTATATACTGTCACACAAATGACATCCCAACAATATTAATTATAAGGTTTAGTCTTCGTTTGAAAAAATCGTCACCAATAAGACTTTTTTTTAAATAAAAAAAACATTAATATAACCCAATAAACTAAGATGAAATACAGAATAAAAATATTTTTCTTTTAAAAATTATCTATAGTTATAAGATCGAATGCATGATCTAGGCTAAATGAAAACATAAAAACCAATAAAAATGAATTTCAATAATACTGGGGAGGTTATTTTCTAGGTGAATAAACTAACAGGCATTTAAAGGACTTCCAGATGTGCTAATTAAAATTAAATTTCTAGTATCATGAAATACCCTATTTTTATAGTTTAAT
>JABUQX010122270.1:10000-20750 GCA_015478945.1 Trachelipus rathkii | reverse complement strand
TTTCTTTGCAAATGTGGGCTTCTGCATACGAGGATCCTTGGTACACGCAATTTCTGTTTCATATAGGGGTACTACGTCGTGGCTAGATGCTGCGGAAGGAGTGTGACCTATCTTGCATGTCCACCGACCCTTTGCGGGTTCGCCTCTCGCTATTCCACTAAGGGGCGGGGTTGCCTTTGCGTTCGACAATGATATCTGCAATAGTATTTAGAAAACGTCCGAACTTTGTTCAGTATGTGGTGCCTCTTTCTCTTCCAGTATACTCTAGATTGCTGTGGAACTCTTGTTTCTTCTGTTTTTCTAACTATATTTAATTTTCCCCTCTGGGGTTAAATCCTCCGCGCGGGCGTACGTCACCTGGAGATTGTGCTTTAAGCTTGGTCTTGGCGTTGGGTTTTTGTGCTATATTTCCTTTTTTTACCTCCCTGCCTTGGGTTGATTTATTATTATTATTGATTATTGATTATATTATTTTATTTTATTATTATTATTATTATAATATTATTATTGATTAGTTATTAATTAATATTATATTATTTATTATTGAGTTTATATTATTTATTATTATCATTTAATATTATTAGTTTATTATTATTATTAATTATTATTATGAAAGTATATCTAGTTATTCGATATGCTTTAATCTAATTATATTTTTAGGTAGACTCTAATATATTTTACTGTATACAACATTATATTAATCTGATTTATGTATGTAATTATTAATTTTACTATCTAGCGTGAACATTTTTGGGTTTGTAACATCCCAGAAAAACTTCCGATTGCAACGCCGAAGTTAGGGACCACCATTCCCTAAGCCGACCTATAACGCTGACTATATCAGCTATCATGTAATATAAACTATGATCCAGTGATTGATAGATTTCTATCGACATATTGACCAAAGATAAATAATAGTACCACCAAAATTTATTATTGACTATTGAACAATAGGAAGCAAATTCTTTTGTCTTCAACGTATCCCCATTCAATATATACCTCATCTTTATGATTATATACTTTATACTATATTATATATATACTAGCCTAATATGTGTGTGCATATAGTATATCATATATATATATATCTTATTATAAAGTGTTTATATTAAAACATCAACTATATTATTATATATACTATCATATATATAATATCTTATTTTTCAATATTACTTATTATCATTATCATACTATATAATATACTTATATTATATATATCTTATACCTATTGTTATAATATATATATATTACTCTATATATATTTACTATTATATGTATAATCTCAATTATCCCAGTTGATTTTAGACGGTATTTTAAGTTGTTTAAAAGTTTACGAAAAAAAGTACAAAAATTGGAACACGTCTAAATATCTGCGTAGGTCATGTCAATTTCAAAAATGAATTAAGTGTCCCCTACTCCATTAATATATATTTCTTTACCACAGCCCTAATAACTAACCTCTAATAACATTTATTGTGTCCATCGCATAACAACTACGGCCTCAGAGTTTACCGATACACTTATCCTCGTTCTAGCTCAATTGTTAGCTCTGCTTCCGTACGCTGCTGCATATTGACGACCCCACTCTACCTTTTTTACACAAATATGTACTGTATGCATGTCGGTGTAATGATACTGTATGTATGTGAGGTGGGTATGTATGTATGCTATGTATGTATGTTATGTATGCCATTACTGTAGTATGTGATGTACTGTCATATAGTATCCACGTAGTACTTTTATTTATTCTATCATTCTAAAAAAGGTGGTATATTATATATATATATATATATATATATTATATATATATGATAGTAATTATATTAAAAACATCATGTTATATATAATAAATTAACTATATATATATTATTATATTGTATCATATTATATTATAATATAATAAAATATAATAACTAAATTTATATTATATATTCTATAAGTATACTGTTACATAGTGATAGATATATATATAATATTATTATGAAGTACTATATATATATATATTCTTCAATAGCTAATATTATAATGGTATTTATTATTACTAAATAATTGACACTAAATGTATATATATATATATATATTATATATATATTAATATATTTATATATTATATATATATATATATTATATATATAATATATATATAGTATATTATATATAATATAATGGTTGGATGAAATGACTGAAATAGTTTATTATATGAAGAAAGACATAATGACATAAAAATACACCTAATTAAAAAACCACCTTTAATAATTTTAAAACAGTTTAAATTCTGATACAAATTTTTCGACAATTTTGTCACTTTTTCAAGTAATATTTAACAATGAGAACCAAAGAAAATTATATTATAATTTTACGGATATGAGTTTCTCAGATGGTAGGTTGGTTAACTATTAAGCTTTTGTAGTAAAGTGACATTAAGATTATTTTGTATTGTGTCTAAGTTATAAGTTTCTCAGCAGCAGCAGGTTATCCTCCAGCAAAATTGAATATGCAGAAGGCCTCTGTGAAATATTTTCTTTATCTAGTTATAGGTATGACAAAAAACGAGATGTTTCTAATGTGCTGTCTTAATAGTTTTTAATTGGTTATTTTATTGATTGATATAATTACCTTTTTATATGCGTGGCCATAACTGTGTGAGGAGGGAATTTTTAACTAAGTAATCTTTTGCATATATGATAATCGTGTGTTATACTATTTTTGGTTCGATATTTTATGTTGTTGTATTTCTGCGAAGAATAATAAAGTCTATTGTTTCTCCATAATAATTAATATATTTAGTAGTTAATTTTTTTAAGGTATATTTGATATAATAAGACGTTCACACATATTTCCGCATTATTATATATTTATATTCAATAGCCACACTTTTCCGCTGTTATATATAGGTAATTTTCCGAAAGTTAAATTTTGCTTCTCCCACCCCTATATAAAAAAGAAAACAGATATGAGAGTGATCATTTAGCTTACTATTAAAACTAAAATATCCACTAATACATATATATATAATCAACAAATTTTGGCCAAAAAAAATGCAAGGAAAAAATAACTACACAACAGAATCCGAACCTTAAAATAATCGTAACGACAAAAACATTTATATACCTATACCTTACAGTTACTTAGCATCATAAAAAATTAATTCTAATTAACCAGACACATTACACCAATAATTCGTCGCTCCACTCATACCACCATAATAGTTCATTTTACTAATCATAAAATAAATTAGTATATCAAATTAAAATATAACATCAAATCACTATTCCAAAAAATTCCCAAGCTATAACATTAAATACCTTGCCCTACAATTAGCTAAAACTATTGATAATATAGTACTGTGGCAGAAACGCACAATCTGAGGCGTGTTATCGCAGGAAAACGAACAGACCGATATACACAAACTGAACCATAGATAAACACACGAAGAAATTCAGCCGCTCAGCTCACCACAGATTCACGCAAAATCATCAAATACAAATTATTAATAACATGACACCATTTAGAAACATACTTGACACCAACAAAAAGTAAAAAAATTACAGAGGCCTTCTGAATATTCAATTTGTAGTAGTAGTAGTATTTAATTTATTTTCTCCGACTGCTCTGGGAGGTGATTTCAACATTGCTTAATACAATACATAATTCATTTGCAAAACATGCTCACCTTACTACAAAGATTGCTTAAATCAGAAAACCAAACCTAGCCAACTGAAGAACATATCCGTTAAGATATAATAAAAACACATTTTCTTTTGGTCTTCAGTTGTTAAGGTATTACTTTGAAAAAAAGAGGAACAAAAAATTGTTCTTACAGAATTTGTAATCAAAGAATTTTTAATTTTTAATTTATTAAAGAGTGTTTTATATGTAGTGTAATTGTACATAATGTACCAAAAAGGCAACCCAGCAAGAGTATCATACCCAACATACAATAAATATAGGCGAGCATAGCTTAATATTAGTGATGATAATATTTATAAAATATTAATAAATACTATAGCCTTATCACCGAATATATAAAGTAATATCAGAGTATAAATATGATATAATTTATTGGTATATATATAACTATATTTATATAATATATATATATATATATATATAATATATATTAATATATATATATATGTAATTATATAGCTAATAGTATCAATGGCGTTTCCTGATTTGAGGAATTTTGTGCTTTAAATATAATATATATATTATATATATAATATATATAATATAATAATAGTATAAAATATATAATATATATATAAGATATATATAATATATTAATTCTTACCTAGATTATAATATATTAATATATTATATAATTTCATAAAACATTATAATAAATTAATTTATTTTTTCGTGTTTTATTGGTTAATTAAAAAACAAAATAAAACCAAATTATTAAACGATAAAACAAACACAATAGAAAAGCCATGAAAAAATCTTCAGCCATATCAAAGAAAAAAGTTAATGAATGTCCTTAAAAATCAATGAACGAGTAATATGTTAAGTACCTGCATAGCATTTTTTACAGTCGAAATGATGTTGGGTTTCTTTCCTCTTGCTGCTGTCGGATTTGGATCTTTAAGAAACGCCGAAAATGTTAATTAAACTCCTCTCCATAGTCTTTTTGCACTCTGTGTGACGTTTCCGCCATGTCAAGCGTATATGTGTTTCTTCATTTCAGGGCCTCTAGTTCCATGTTATTGATATGTTTGTTTGTGCAGGAACCAGAGATGGAATCAAGTAGTGTATACTTAACAAATACTCTTATTCATACCTTTGAACATAAAGATGTGCCCCAGGAGAACGGAGCAACAGAGACCCCACTCGGTAAATTAGTATAGTCTTATAAGAAAAGGACTAATAGAATATATTTATGGGCAAAATGCTCTTGCTTCTCTGTTTTCCTTTAGTTTCCCTTGCTATTCCACCATGTTAAGCTTTTCTTACACAATTTTATACTGTGGAGACTTATAAAATATCATTTTTCAGATTTTTTTACAAGCCCCTCTCGATCTCTGCTGTCATATTTTCATACCTACGGCATCACGTAGAGTAGTAACTTATCCTCCGCTGATTTCTGTAATTCTTCCTATATATACCCCCCTAACTACTACATATAATAGACCCAGTAATCAATATACCCCGTACCTACACTAGCATAATCCTAACCTATGCCTACATTTATATCTAACTAGCTACCCGCTATATCATCTACTAGCTACATACTATTTCTCACTAGTACTCTATATCTACATCATATATATAACATAGCTACTATCTAAAGCGTCTACCATTATGATTTATTAGAGATAATACACATAAACTTTCCCTATCACTAAATCCGTCACCTGACGTATTCCTTCTCTGTCTATAAGTTACCTAATGTGTCTTAGACCTTGTACTTGAATAAATAAATAATAAGGACCTTCATTAAAAGAACTAACATTTTTTAAATAAACCCAATAGATCCTCAGAATTAACCAGTTCAAGTAAAAATTATCAGTACCGACTTATCTGGTTTATAGGTACATGTTAGTTTTCAGCCACATTATTGTATGTAAACTTCATTTTCATCTAAATACAGAAGCCACCGATTTATCTTATCATATTCTCAATTATTATTTTCATAATATAGTAAGTACTACTCCCTGTCGATTTTATGACATAAATCGGTCGCACGATCGGTGACGCCGCTACAGTCTATGCTACTACTATTACCTTTTAATCTACTTATTAATATAATATGTGTGTTACTCTTTGTCGGTACTATGATGTCTGATGTTAATTGCTAGTACTATTTAAAACCAAGAAACGGATTTAATTTTTCACAGACATAAATAATTTCGATTTATCATAAATTCCAGTTAACAATACTGTAAATGAAACAATGCTAATTTTAAAAAATTATACCAATTCAAAGCCGAAAACTTGGTGAACTTAATATTTAATATTCAACTTATCCTATGTAATATACTATTTCAATAACTATAGTGACTATAAGACCCTTAATTAATAATATTCTATAATATATAGCGAAATATATATAAACAATATATACTAGTTATATTTTAATTATATCATATTATATAATCTAAAAAATATTCACTTGTAGTATATATATATATATATATATTAAATATAAGTAATTATAGTTTTATATATCATCTGTCCTCTTGCTTCACCATAATCTGTGGGGTATTATATACTCTAATACATTGACAAGATTATAATCAAAATATATATGGTTCCTATATGAAATAAAGATAAAATATTAACTAAGATATATAAATATATAGTATATATATTACGTACTGATAAACTATATATTTATTGTAACAGAATATCTCCTATAATTTAGATACAACCAGTACTCGATAATATAGGTAGTTAATATCCATACTTAAATCCACATTCATGTAAAATTATGGATCTACCTATTGTTAAATTTTATAGATACAAGAGTGATTGATGATGTGTAATTCTTCTTTTGAGAACCTCTAAAATACTTATTTGTACTGTTTAAGCCAATAGCGTAGTGAGTACTATTAGGTATATTATCCAGTTTAGTATAAAGATGTTATGTATTTAACAAGAATATTAAAATATTGAAATATATAAATTAGAGCCATATAATCTTCCATGTAATTTAAATTGGACTCCTAGTATTAGCAAGTGTTTTGGAATATCAGATATCCTTCCTTTGACTCCTATATATATTTAATATTAGTATTAAGCTAATAAAAGTATATATATAGTTGAGCTAGGTATATATATTACCCTAGTTTATTATAATAAGATGTATTATCAACCCACCCACAGGGAGCCCAACAAATACAAGATAATTAAGATTCGTGTTGTGAGACAAATTGCTTTACATAAGCTAAATCATCCTCTCACTTGTGTATAATTTGGTTTTCATTAGAACTACTAATAGAATTTGGCAAAGGGTTTTGAAGTTAGTGTGCTATTTCCTTGATAAACTCGTAAAACCATATAGACTATCCCCTAGTACATCTCGATGTCCCAGTAATAAGGTACGTCCTGAGTCGTGATATATAACCTGTACGATTTTAGCTACCTTTATTTGATTGTGCTTGAAACAATTCTAAAGTAATATGAAACCAATTAACTATTTGCCCAGTGGACCTCTTCGACCTGAATAATTAGTGATATATTAATTTGGAGGTTCCATCTATTAGTGAAATTAATTTTATTGTGTTGATATTACATAAGCGTGTACTCTTCATTTTCATGTAAATCAAAGTAAGTCCTTCTATCTCCCCATGAATATTCTTCTGTAGAAATAAGATTAGATCCAGCTAATCTTACATGATGTTTAAGGTCCTTAATACAAAGATACAATACCTTAAAATGTTGTAAATAAATTATATATTGTATAATATAATACTTTATTTTATGTCGTAAAATAACATCTTTGAGCCAACATTAAACTAGCCCTCACACACAGTTTGGTGAATAGTCTCTCTCTCTATCTCCTTCTGTCTGCTCTCTCTCTCTCCTCCACATCTGACTCATACGAGACTCTCCATACATAATTCTAGGTCTGTCATATTTACTAAGTGCTGAGCTCACTTGTTATCATGTGTTTCATCTCTTCTACATAGATCTCTCAATTACATCTATCTATCCTATTGTATCTTTCTCGCTCCTCCCCTGTTCTCTTAACCCACTCGTTGCAGTACAAGTATGCTCAGTTTCCGTCGCTTTACTGTACTTTTCTCCTCTCTCTCCTACTCTCCTCTCTACCTATCCTTCACTCTGTCTTACATCGTTCTCATATCTATCTAAATTCCAAGTTGCCATACTTACTTTTTTACGTAATCTATACTTAAATTTAACCTTTATCACTTCCATTATAATTTGGCTCTCCTCTACTCGTAATTTTACTGATCCTTGTTTCGAATTCGTTATTATCCTATTACTTGTCCCTCAAGAACCTCCCTAATTCAATATCTTACAAGTTCCTGACTCTCTTGCGTGGCGTGCGTAGTCGCGTTCTTGATGTGTCACCAATCCATAGCAATGTGACTTTACTTGCTATATCTACCGGTTTTACTTTTCTATCAATCAACATTGCAATTTTAATAGTCGTCATTACAAAAATTAGCACTTCTTTTATTCTCACTTTATGTATATCTGTCTTCCCCTTTCAGTAGTTTGGCTCTGGCTCGTATCCATCTGTCGTGCTATTCCATCATTTATTTAACGTTACTTCTACTCTCCTCAATATCCTCTACTTACTATGTCTTTGTCTCTAGCCCAAGCTTCGTATGTACTTATCCGAGTCTTACCTTGGCATACCTCTTATCATTCTTTTCAGTGTCTCTATTAAACTACAAGGACTCAATTACTAAAGTTTGTACTAAACAATTATGCCTTCTTCCCATTACTCTCTACTATCACTTACATTGCAATTACATTCTTGCTCTTCTTCATCTTCTAACTTACTTTTTGCCCACATCTGGGTTTGACTCTTAGCATGTTTTAAAAATATTGACTCCTAAGTTTGCTTTCTTCTCTTCTCTTCTCTCTCTCTCTCTCTCTTCTCTCCTCTCTCATCTGGTAGCATTATAAGCGGTAGCAATGAACTTTACGTTCTATCATTCTGTCTCTATCTCTTCTCTCTCTCTCTATCTATAATCAAATCCTATCATGCGTCTTTCGTACATCATATCTTCGCCATTCTTAACTATACTCATCATCTATATCTTGCTAGTATTAGATTAACTTTTTCTGAAACGGTCTTGTTTGCATATCGTCGTATCCATTCTAAATCAACCTTATCATACTTCATTTCTCGTCGTTATCTAATAACATCGTTTATATCTGAGCTCTTAGGTCTTATACATCCGTTTTTAAGTGCTTTTTCTCTCTGCATTCTTCTTTCTTTCAACTCTCACAAAAAATCTACATATGCTTAAAATCTAATTAGTCATTTCCTAATACATTATTCAATCCGTCATTGCTTAATAATTTGTGACCTCTCCTAGGTAACTTATTTTAAGTTTTTGTTCTTAATCGTTTTTTCTACTTTAGCATAACTTCAAATTCAACTAACTTATTACCATATTCTTGTAATTTTATTGCCTGAGCTAACACCACATTTTTCCCCAACTTGTAAACTTCATCTCCCAAATTCACAATATTCCGGAATTTGAACAGTCCTTCCCTACTGAATTAACGGCCCATCTGTATACATTTTCTGCTCATCTCTCCTGATAGTCTACATGTTATACTGCTGCTGAGTTTAAAAATCTGGTATAGTATATATACTTTCCTTTTAATAATACAATGATGTAACTTAAAATATATCTTACTCATTGTCTGCTGAGGGTTCTATTCTATTACTATATACTCCTACATCTCTTCATTGGTACCTATTTAATTCGATATTATCGATGCTCTATCCCTATATCTTCTATACCGTCTTTTCACATTCTCTGCTTTCTCTCTCCTTACTCCTTACTTCTACTCTCATCAATATCATGCATTACTCGTTCTCTACTCTAACTGCGTCTTCTCAATACTCTTCCTTATCCCTATTTACTTTCTCTCATCTAATATATTCTCTTTCATCTCTGTCGTCAATACTCTCTATTTCTCTCAGTGTATCATCTCTCAATACGAAACTCTTTCTCTTTACTCCCACTCAATACATTCAGATCTCTCTCTCGTGCGTCCATACTCTCTTCCTCTCTCACTCTTCTGTGCGGTGCTACTGACTGCTAATACAGAGTTACTTCTTGGTCCTGTATAAATATGGTTATTTCTCTGGCTCAATTCAACAGTGTGTGTCCAAGCCTAATCGGAGCCGTTGCATGATAGAGCGAGCATGTTGCAATAACACAATTGAGCACAATGTTGTAAACTTATTGATGCGTTAGACTAAAATCTGGTAAGCGCAGAATGATATTTATACTGATTTTCAACCTATGCAAATGTGTTAAATATAACTCAGAATAAGCATGATTATATTGGACCTTTAATATAAGCGTAATAATATTTTGCCTTCTCTCTTGCAATATTTGTGATATGTCACATAAAATTAGATTCACCACAGAACATCTTTAAAATTCAATATACTTGATGCTACTAACTATGCATAAATGTGTTAATAGCGCTACGGTCACATTATGTGTCCTTTGGCCTCAATCTCTCTATCCTAGCTCTCTGCGCGCGCTTCCTTCCTTAGGCACCTGGCATGCAAATGAACATCCACTTCCTGTATGAGGTTAGTGCTATAAAGGGTACCCTTATTATCTCAGCTCATGACATAACTTGAGGCGTTCTTTAATCCGTATTATATGTATATATAGTTCACATACTAATATATATCCAAAACCTTCGTATATATCATCACGCACAAGTAATTACTTATAGTTGAAAAGAAAAATTGCATTTTAATTCCGAATACTTCATTTTAAATTTTTGAAAGTCCATAAATAATAATTAGTAATTTAAGCAGTAGGTTGTTGTGAGCACTAAGGTTATACTACCTTTATATGGAAGAACTTGTAATTATTATTTAATTATATCATTCTGTAAATATTTATTAATTATGATAATATAATAGTATACATAAATGTAATAAGAGTCAGAGCTATATATATAGGTTATATTCCCGTATTTCATAAATATATGTAATTAATAAAGGAATATATAATAAATATATATGAAAACTTATATTGCATATGTATGTAATTTATCATAACAATACCTA
>JABUQX010122270.1:0-2500 GCA_015478945.1 Trachelipus rathkii | reverse complement strand
CACCTCATTCCACCTATTCATGACATCCTGTAAGTCCTCCACCCTCGATGTAATCACAGCCGTGTCAGCTGCATACACCAGTGTGTGTTCTCTGTTCTCCCTTGTACAAATCCTTTTTAGGTAGCTATCCTGGTACAATGTAAAGAGTACTGGTGACAGAACATTGCTCTGTTTCACAACAGTCCTCACATTAAACTATCTCTCCCCACTCCCTGAATCTCATACCATGTTTGTTGGATTTTCAAACATGCCCTTAAACGCCGCTATCAATTTCGACGATATGTCATATTCCGTATCTTCCAGTACTCTCCACAATCTCTTTCAATCTATCCTCTCGAAGGCCTTTTATATATATCTATAAATGCAACATATATGTTCTTATTTTATTCTATGCTTTCTTCTGTCATCGTCTTCACGTAAAATATCAAGTCTGTTGTGCCTTCTCCTGGTCTAAAACCATGTTGCCACTTTACAATTTTTTGTTCAACAGTAATTCTGTAATAATAATCTTACTGTTGACAGTAATACTATTCCTTTATAATTTCCACATTCTTCTCTCTTCTCTCTCTTGTGTATAGGGCATTTAATTGATTTCCTCCATATATATATATATAGTATATATATAATTATATTATATATATATATATATATATATATATATATATATATATATATATATATATATATATATATATATATATATATATATATATATATATTTTACTAATAATGTTATTATATTATTATTGTTTTATTATTATTATTATTATTATTATTATTATTATTATTATTATTATTATTATTATTATTATTATTATTATTATTATTATTATTATTATTATTATTATTATTATTATTTTTATTTTTATTTTTATTTTTATTTTTATTTTTATTTTTATTTTTATTTTTATTTTTATTTTTATTTTTATTTTTATTTTTATTTTTATTTTTATTTTTATTTTTATTATTATTATTATTATTATTATTATTTATTTATTTATCTATTTATTTATTTATTTAAAAACTATGAGTGTTCTCCGTAAATAGAATAAGTATTTTAAATTTTCAATATATATATATATATATATATATATATATATATATATATATATATATATATATATATATATATATATATATATAGAAATATATATTTATAACTATATATATATATATATTGAGGTGGGCAGGATGATTTTTCACTATCCGCGGATGCGGATAGTAAAAATCACTATCCGCGGATTGCGGATGCGGATAGCGGATAGTTAAGTTTTTAGAGTTTTAGCCACATATATTTATATATATATATATATATATATATATTATATATATATATATATATATATATATATATATATATATATATATATATATATATATATATATATATATATATATATATATATATATATATATATATATATATATATATGCCTTGTCACCAGATTTCGGGACGTGGACCCAACTCTTTTGCACCCCACCAATCTTTTTCCCCAGCCTCCATCCATTTGGAAAAAGGTTATATATAATAATAATACTTGAAATTAATAACTCAAATTGTGCTTCACAAACCAAAGCTTCTGAACCCTTTCAAAGGGGAGTTTGCTTCTCATTTATTCGTAATTGAGATCTGCACTGCTGAAAAGACGTTCACTAGCTACTAGGGATGGCCAAAAAATATCGATATATCGAAATATCGATATTTTTGGCTCGATATATCGATATTTTTTGGCGATATTTTCTTAGGCGATATATCAATATTTCGATATTTTTTCTTGATATCGAAAGCCGATAAGTAGTAACAGTAAGAATTGGGATGAGAGTTATCTAACCACAAACCACAAAACTGATAAGGATGCGGAGAACAGAGAGAGTTCAAAGGATGCCGCCGAGGGAGAAAAGGTCACATGTTTCTATATTCTATATTCTATATTCTATATTCTATATTCTATATTCTATATATTCTATATATTCTATATTCTAGCTTCTAGCCCGTATGGACCTATATTGTAGAATACACCGATCTTAGTGTCTACTCGTAGGTTATTGGGTACGGGGTATCGATTAGTGTATATTAGAATGTGCTAGGATGCTTCCTTCTATGAATTATTACCCTCCTCCCCCTTTTCTAGCACTTCTAGCCTGACATAACCTATGTCATAGAATACAGCGGTCTTAGTGTCTACCCCCAGGTTATTGGGTACGGAGATTCGAATGGTGTATATTAGAATGTGCTAGGTTGGTTCCTTCTACGAGTTATTACCCCACCCCCCTTTTCTAGCACTTCTAACACATGTATACAACTTTTTTATTTCTGGAGCTATGAAGTCGATCTTGGTGTCGATTAATATGTTTTGTTATATGCTGCGTCGACTGGTGATGTTGCCGTGCGGGGCGTTTTAGCCGTTACGGTTTTAGAACGCGTTTGCGTGCGTTTTGCGGGACCTGATCCCCCTTGACTGAAATACACCGTGTTTGGACTTAAAATAAATGTTACGGT
>JABUQX010122269.1:0-12337 GCA_015478945.1 Trachelipus rathkii | reverse complement strand
TATATATATATATATATATATATATATATATATAATATATATATATATATATATATATATATATATATATATATATATATATATATATATATATAAAAATATCTCCCCACTATATATACACAAAAAAAAATATATATATTAATTAATGAACAAAAAGATATATAGAGATGGAAAAAAGAGCCCAATGATGGACAGAAGGAGAGGTTTAGGGAATGAGAGAGAGAGAGAGAAAGAGAGAGAGAAAGACAGAGTGGAATGGATATGGATGGATTGAGTAGTAAAAACATTATCGTAAAGCCAGTTTTAAAGAAATTTTTTTTTTTTGGGGGGGGGGAACTGAAATGCAATAATTTTTTCCTACTATTCAATCAATATCAAAATTTCAGGACGTATATAGTCGGGAGGACATCTTTTTTACTTAGATTAATTTTTTATATGCTTCAAAAAAACTTTAAAATTTCTATAAAATTTTTTGAAAAAATTTGTAGCATGCCCAGAGACAAAACTATTGCATATATAAAAAAAATGTTACCTTAAAAAAACGATGTGTATTTCCCCCAATTATAGACGCCCTAAAAGTTTCAGGCTGACCGGATGACGAGAAAAAAAAATTATCGCAATATTTGATTTTTCAAAACCATTTTTATTTGGGTTCGGAATTTAACCATTGCTGGAATTTGGTCTCAAAATTCTAATATGTTGAACACTAATTTTGATAATGAACCCATCTTTGTATGACAACTATCGAGTCATTTCGACAAAAATTGCAGGCGGTGAACTTCAAAAAATAAAAGTTTTGTTTTCAAATGAAAATACATCAAACCAATAGAGACAGAAAAAAAAACAACCTAAAATCGACATTTTATGGGTCAGAAAAAGCCGGGTTTTTGCAAATTGGATGGAAATTAAGGAAATTATGATCATTTCCGATTTGGTACTGACCGTAAAATCCTGTAGTCAAAATCAAAACCTGCCCTTACACGAGAGTTTGTCGAATTACATTTATTAATTTGAACTGCCCATTTCTAATAAGATTATAAATGCTTTAAATATACTATTATTATATAATAAAATTTTATATAGAACTTTGTGTGGTTTTACCATTCAATTAGATTCTTTTAGTGCTAGAAAGGTGGGGTTGGAACCTATTTTATATACACTGACTAGACCAGGACCTTATTTTTCATTATTCCTCTCTATTACCAACTGGTCTTAAGTTTAGGTCTGTTTTTATACTATTTTGTTATTAAACCAGATATGCACTTTAAAAAATTGTTTGGTGACTCTCTATAGGCCTAGGTATAATTATCTTTGGAGTTTTGAATGATCTGGCTCTCGAGGTCTTGAGGGTTTTGAGTGGGAAAATCTTACGAAACTTTATCTACCTTATTTTAAATTTGCAATTATTTACTAAAACTACTTCTTAAAATTATTTAAATACAAATACTCGTTCACACAAAGAAAAGCCTCCAACCTTTATCTTGGAAATCGACCCAATTCCCAATTATTATTTTACAGACAATGATGTTAAAATTGTTTATGGTGAGTAATATCATTTATTTTACTTTATTTTAGTTAGGAATAGTGAAGGATGCATAAAGATTCAAAATGATCTTGATAAACTTCTTGGGTGGGCAGATAAGTGGCAAATGAATTTTAATAGTAAAAAGTGTAAGGTTCTTCACCTAGGTTACTCAAATAAAAGTTTTAACTACGATATGAATGGGATTGGTGAGTCTGTGGACCAAGAAAAAAGATTTAGGTGTGATTATAAGGTAATTTGAAAATAGCTAATCAGTGTTTGAAGCTAGAAATAAAGCTAATAAGATGCTGGGCATAATAAATCGCAATGTTGTTTACAAGAGCAAGGAAGTAATAAGTAAACTGTATAATAGCTATGTTAGGCCAGTAATAGAGTATTGTGCACAAGTTTGGGCCCCTTATTTAAAGAAAGACTTAGATATGCTAGAGAGAGTGCAACGTAGAGCAACAAGGATGATTTCTGGGTTTGAGGGTAAGAGCTATGAGAGGCTGAAGGAGTTAGGGAATGTTTTCTGTAGAAAGGCGATTTCTCAGAGGGGACATGATACAAGTCTACAAAATATTTACATCTATTGATAATACAGAGACCAATAAATTTTTCATAGTAGAACATGGACAGGTGACCAGGGGGCATAATAAGAAAATTAAAAAGAAAGCATGCCATCTTGATATAAGAAAACATGCATTCAGTAATAGGGTTGTTAAATTTTGGAATAGTCTGCCAGAGGAGGTTGTTGAGTGTGACTCGATTGCAACATTTAAGAAAGGGTTAGATTTGTTTATGGATAGGTTGGGTATCATATAATATATTGACGAAGCCAAATTGGCGGGTTTTTAGTTATAGTACTGTAGTGTTAGATGGCATGTGTGACCATAGCTTAGTTATTAATGCATGTGGATGGTTTGGGTATTATATATATATAGCTACATATATCATTAGTTTTGACTAAGCCAAATTGGTGGATTTGTAGTTACAACAATTTGACAAGCCCTAGGGTGCTTTGTGGATTTGCATGAGCATGTTTGGTTAGTGGTTGACTGGGACAGTCTCGATAGGCCCATGTGGCTTCTTACTGTCTCTATATTCTTAATGTCTTAATGTCTTAATTTAACTTTTAGGTTATCTTGTAGGAAAATGTATATTGGAATTATAGCTCTTGTGATAGGAGGAACAGTTACTAGGGTGTAATTACTATTTAAAGGGACGCAGCACTCCAATTCCTCCCCCCCCCCAAAAAAAGGAAGAATTATATAATATATATATATACATGCACATACATATACATAAAGAGAAAGAGACGAGACGAATGGTGGAGAGGCGGGATAGAGGGAGAGAGAAACGAGAGATGATTTAGACTAGTCGGTGAGTAGAAATGGAATAGGATTAGAAGGAATGGAAGGGAAGATGTGATAGAAGTTAACACAGATTATCTTTTTTTATTTATATGAAGGTAGATACATATATATATATATATATATATATATATATATATATATATATATATATATATATATATATATTTTACAGTTGTCACCACCACTCACGCGCAGAGCCTATTCAAGGAGGGGGTGTTGCACACATCAGTTATTCATCAACTAACGCAAACTACGCAGATGAGCACAGACCCAGGCTTTAAAGCAAAGAGATTAAAATCAACAAGAAAACACAGAAGATGGAAGAGAATTCCTACAGAACAGAGGTGGCAGGAAAGAAGGAAGCACCGCAGCGAACAAGCCTGAAGTTACCAATATCAACACAAAACCCATGCGCCGACACAGCACCCATTGTGCTACCGGGCGTCGTAAAGGTGGTGGTACGCGAGTGATAAGTTCTCTCTATGTCGCTGCGGTACCTATAGAAAAGAGATAAAGCACCAACATCGCTCGGCAAAGATAGAGGGAGAATGGAACAGTTTATAAGCCTTTTGGCCTTGACTGACCCTATCCAAAGCCGGGTGAAACCAGGGCCCCCCAGATATGAGAACAGTATTCTATACAATGGCTTATAAGACTTTTATTCAATTGAAGAAATGGCGCATAAGGAAGAATTCTCACCACTTAAAAAGAACTCCCAGTTTCTTTGAGGCCACCCTAACAACCTGTTGTGATGTGAGGTTTCCAAAGACATTTTTTTGCTTATACTAAGGCCAAGGATGTTTATATTGTCAACAGGAGAGACGAGAGAACCGTCGAAAGAGATAGGAAAGTTAGAAGGTGTCTTAGATAGGGAGATTTGTAGAAGTATTTTTAAAGAATTAAATTTCACAAGGTTGAGACGACCCCACCCGGAAATTCTATCCAGGTCAGCAAGAATAGAATCGGAAAGATTATGACGAGAGGATTCTAGAAGTAAAGAGGGAGCAGAATTGAAAATGAGTTGGCACGAAGGGTCGAACTATCGGCATACGAGTGAATAGAGTTTGATGTGCAGGTGAGAAGATCATTAATGAAAAGTAGGAATAAAGTAGGAGATAAGACAGAACCCAGATGAACACCACTATTGAAAGAAATAGAAGAAGTCGCCTCCATCAACAACAGCCGATATTGAGCGATTTGAAAGAAAAACTAGACATAAGTAAGCAAAGAAGGAGGAAATCCATGAGGGGAGCTTGAGAGCAGTAACGCGGTGCCATACCCGGTCAAAATGCTTTGTATGCCAAGCGCCACCACACAAGTCTTCCCCTAGTTCCTAAGGGCGGAAACATAAATCAGTTAGATAGAGAAGTATATCGCCAGTAGACCTCGAGGGCCGAGCCGAAAGCCGTACCGGCGATCGGAAAGAAGTGAATGATTCCAGATGATCTAAGAAATAAGAGTTGAGTAGGGTTTCAAAGATTTCAGACAGAATACAAGTGAGAGCTGTAGGGTGATAGTTAGAGAGCGGCTTCCTTTTTTTTCGAACAGGTTGGACATGTGTGCTTCCAACACTGAGGGAAAGTATTAGTATTGAGACAGAATATAGTTGAACGATCACATGGTCTGCATATATATATATATATATATATATATATATATATATATATATATATATATATATATATATATATATATATATATATATATATATATATATATATATATATATATATATATATATATATATATATATATATATATATATATATATATATTATAAGAAAGAGAGAGAGGAGAGGAGGAGGAGAGAGAGAGAGAGTATTAGAGAGAGAGAGGAGAGAGAGAGAGAGAGAGAGAGAGAGAGAGAGAGAGAGGAGAGAGAGAGGAAGGAAATGGAATGGAAGGAATGGACCAGCAGGAGTGGATGGGAGGAAAGGGAGGAGTGGAAAAATGAGACCTCTGAACGTAACACCAATCCTGCAAAATGATCACTGAGATCAAAAGAACCCGTGGTTAAGCACGCAACGAGGCCTCTGAAGCATACATACATATACATACATACATATACAGGAAAAGGGTCAAGAGGTTCAGGGTGAACCTGGTTGGAATCCTCACGAAAACAATTAGAATCATCCTGATTAGGAGTTAAGTACCCACGCTCTCTCGAGCATATATATATATATATATATATATATATATATATATATATATATATATATATATATATATAAGGCCGTATACAAGCGGAAATTAAAAATCTTCACGAACCACAAAAGGTTTTCCTCATATCTAATGATATATATTCGTAATTTTATTTGACTGTTGTCATAATTATTCTTATAAATTAAAATTAAGAGACTCGTCATCAAAAAAAACTTCTTATAGTTTAATCCATAATTTCAAGGGGGTTCAGACCCCTGAAATCCTGGCTATTTATGTATATATATATATATACATATATATATATATATATATATATATATATATATATATATATATATATATATATATATATATATATATATATATATATATATATATATATATATATATATATATATATATATATATATATATATATATTCATTTGACATACTCTGCTCTAAAAATACTTCATCAAGAAAGGAGATAAATTGCATGAAAAGTTTAATTTCTAATTATATTGTTTATAGAAAAAGTTTTCCTCGTCCTGACAGAGCATGAGACCAGGCGTCGATTTCTGAGCCTTAATTGCAATTCATCAGCTCTGATTTATCTCCTCATATTATCTTGCTATTCGTATCAGGAACTGCTTCCTTCACATATTAAAGCTAATTATATTTATTCTGGTATTTATTTTGGAATCGTACCAAAGTTTTCTTTAACCTTACTAAAAACGCATTTCTCCATATAGAAAGCAATAATATTTCTTTGTTCCTCTTCTTCTCTTCCTTTCTGAAACTTTACTAAAACTGTAAACACTAAATTTATTTTTTCCTTTTCCAAATCTGCTATTCCCTCAGATGACTTAACAATGTCTTGCCTTCTGCCAAAGCTTAAGTGGGATCCATTGTTGAAATCCTTTGCTCAATTTCAAGTTTAGTTGATATTGGACGCTGTTCCTACTTCTCCGCCTTCTTCCGACTTATGTTCGCCAAACATTATAATTTCATTTTCTAATGGTGTTATTTTTACTCTCCGTGAACTTAATAAGTAGAAGACGCATGACCCTGAATGTATTCCTACTGCGTTGGTTTGTATTCTTTCTTGAAAAACTGTTTCGCCTCTCCCCATTATCTTCGATATTTCCTCCTTAATGGAAGTCTGCGCTTATTTTGCATTTGCCAGAAGAGGAATCCCCTCTTAGTACTCTAACTATCGTCATATCAACTTAGCTGTTGTCTCCTGTGTTCCTCAATTTTTTCCCCCACAAACACCGTTTCCAAGAATATACTTCCCATGTTAAACATTAATTTGCTTTCGTTGCTTCTATACTTTTTATGAGAGAGGAGCTCTAATATCCCTATTTTAACCAACATACTGACTATTTAACTCTCTTAAAATCAGCTTTTCAGGTAACTTTCATAAATCTTAATCCAACTCCTGAGGATAAGAGTATATTGAATGGTATTATAAAAAAAAGGATAAAAATCTATGAAAATGAGAAAAAGATGTTTCTTCATGAGCATTTGATGAATCATGAACCTGTCTTTTCAGCTTTTCTATTTTCTTCATCAAATGGAACAGTTATATATTTTGGTTACACTATTTATAAGAAAGCCTCAACATTAAAGAATTCTTGGATATATATATATATATATATATATATATAATATTAAAAAAAAAAAAAATTATATATATATATATATATATATATATAACATAATATATATATATATATTATATATATAATACATATATTATACATATACATCTATATATATACATACATATATATATAATATATATATATATATATATATATATATATATATATATACTATTATACTTATATACGTTACTATCTATACTATATCTATCGTATATCTATATCTTATATCTAAATATATATATATATATTATATAATATTATATATTAATAATATATATTATTATATATATATATAGTATATTAATATTCTATATATATATCTATATCTATATCTAGTATATATAAATAGTCTAATATATTAATATTCTATATCGTATATATCAGAAATTATAATTGAAATGTTATAATAAATTATATACTATATATATTAATATTTATTGATATAATATATATATAAGTTATATATATATATTTATATATATAATTAAAAAAAATTGATATATATATATATTATAATATTATACTATATTATATAATATATATTATACGTCTTAATAATAAAATTATCTAGATTATGGTATATCTATATCTTATATATGTTAATATATTGTCATTCATATGTCATTATATCCGATTATTTATGCAAGTTTATAAATATAGATATGTATATATATATTTGAGTTAGATATTATATATTTTTAGTATATATAATATATATATATAATTTGCCGATATGGTATACTTATATAGTATATATATAATCTATATCTATATCCTATATCTATATCTATAATATATAATATATATATATATATATATATAGATATATATATATATATATGATATATATATATATATAATAATATATATATATAATATCTATATATATAATCTATATATATATATAAATATATATATAATATATAATATATATATATATATAACTTATTATATATACTATATATATAAATATCTAATATATATATATTCTATATAATATATATAATATAATAATTATATACTATATATAAGATAATATATATATTATATTATATATATATATATATTATATATATATATATAAGATTATATATATATAAATTATAAAATATTATACTATATACTATATATATATATCATATATATAATATATATATATATATATATATATATATATATTAATATATATATAGTTATAATATATATATATATATATAATATTGTATATATATATATATATTTAATACCACTTAAAGAAATTCATTTATTTTATTTTTTTAAAATAATTTTAAATTGCCTAATAATATTTTATTGGGGTAATTTTTAAATCACATTATTCTGAATTTAATTTGTAAGTGTAAATTTAAATTTTCCCGTAATCCTGGAACATCGTCGACAATACAAAGTTTGTCTAAACTTATCAAGTTCTTAAAAAATCATATTTTTAAATAAAAAAAACAAGTAAATAAGTAAATTAAATAAATTGAATAAATTAATAATAATAAAATAATAATAATTAAATTAATAATAATAATAAAATAATATAGTATTACGAAAATAATAATAGTAAAATAATAATAATAATAATAATAATAATAATAATAATAATAATAATAATAATAATAATAATAATAATAATAATAATAATAATAATAATAATAATAATAATAAATTATTTTCGAAAAAAAATTTAAACCGCGAATCTAATTTAAACTTTCTTTGCGCCTCTAAAAGTAAACAAAGAAATTTTTATTTTTATTCAAAGTCAATTTCAAAAAAAAATAAATAAATAAATAAATTTTAGGAGAATTTATATTTGAAAGTAGTTTAAAACCCAAAATCTAAATTGCAATTTGAAAAAAAAAAAAATTAAAAGATTATATAGACAAAGTTTAAAAATATTTGTCGATTCGGGTGTCGTCGAGTCAACATTGTACAAAAAAAAATAAAAAAAAATAAAAAAAAAAAAAAAAAAAAAACCGAAAAAGAAAGTAAGAACTGAATAAAATCACCAAAAAAAATAGAGAGACAATGTGTCAATTAACAAACCATGCGGGATCTCCCCATTTATTGTAATTGTTTTAATTATCTAATTATTTTATTATTGTAATTTTTGTAATTGTAATAGTGATTGATTGCAATGGATTTGGCTGAGTTTACATGCAATTGATCGGAAAGAAGTCTTATAACCAACAAGCAAAAAATAACCAAAACTGTGCTATATATATATATCAGGGGCGGCTCGTCGTACAATTTATAGGTGGTTGCATCTGACATTTCAACACACAATTATATATATATATATATATACATATATATATATACAATATACTATAATATATATATATACCGGGATATATTATATATATATTATATATATATTAAGTAGTATATACTAATATAATAACTATATATATTATATATAATATATATAATATATATATATATATACTATATAAGGATCATGTCGATTATCCGCCTCACCATATATTATATATACATCGATTGTATGAATCGAACACATTTCATTAAATCTGAAGTGAAAAATGCCTAAAGTCCAATTGAAACTTTGTTATTAAAAAAAAGTTCAAATCTTTGTAAACTAATTAAATCATAGGCTAACCTTTGTTTATGTATAGTTAAAATCTATTTTAAAGTAACTTAAACTCTAAGATAACTTACTTAACTTATATTATAATGGTAATTTGATTTGTATATTATTTTATTTCCACTTGCATTGTTAAAAAAAAAATAAATTGAAATAAAACGCATAATGGCCCCAAAGTAGATTTCAGATACTTTATCGATGAAGGTAGATTCTTTTAAAAAAAATGCGCTTCAAGACCTTACCTGGAGCGGTAACGACATGAGCCATATATAATATATATAATATTATATAATATATACTATATATATATAGTATAATATAGTATATATATATATATATATATATAATTAATATATATATACTGAAATAAGTCTATATATATATATATATATATATATAAACGTATAAAAATAATAATAGTATATATTATTATATATATATATATATATAGAGCCAGCGTTTAGTATAAACGTCATATGTATCTTAAAAACTATTAATGCTACGGTAAAACGGAATACATTGCTGGCATGCTGGTCCAATTTTAGTGCGGAAAATGTTAAAAAAAAAAAAAGATAAAAAAAAATATCTCAAAAGTATGACAGTACAATAGCTCCAGCGAAAAGGAATACATTTTTGGAATCCTTGTGAAATTTTAGTTAGGTAAATTTTGCTTTTTACGGCACACTAGGGGGCTCGAGCACGGGAACATAGGGGGCGGTATGTTTTCCCATACCCCGGTAGGGAGTAGCGAGACACCGCCCCGCGACACCCAAATACCAAAATATATATATATATTACGATATATATAGGTATTATATAAATATATATATAGTAGAAAACTATTCTATAATATATATATATATATATATATATATAATAAAATATATAAATATATAAATATAAATATAAATATAGAAGTAGTAAATATAAATATAAAGTATAAATGATAATAGACTGATATAGATAAATATAAATTATATCACTATGATATATATATAGTAGTAATAGATATTAGAAAGCTACGTGTGGATATAGTATATATATATATATAAATATATATATATCTATAATAATATATAATATATAATAAATATTATATATTAATATATATAATGAGTATACTCATTTAGAGAGAGAGGAGAGAGAGAGAGAATTATAATACTAATAAAAAGCAAGAAGATCTGACAAACAGCAAACAAATACATATTCGTTCGCTTCCCGAGACGTTAAATTTTTGGAAGCATGGGAAATCCAATTTCCGAATGTTTCTATGCACAAAATTTGAATTCAGTGTGGAAAACAAAGCGGTTGTTCTGATATGCAAACCGCATATTTGTAAGTAAAAAGCGTCCAGGCGTCATATCTTCACGACACAGAATTCTCTCATCAAAATGTTTATAGGCGATGTGGTTGTCAAAAGTTCTGCAACAATCATGTATGGTTATACATTTTGGGAGTAGGTCAACGTATCCATGACGTTTTATTTTTTCATTAAATAATAAATCATTGTAGTGTTATTATAATAAGATGCCAATTTACTTTCTTTAATATTTAATCCTACTAAAATAATAAAGAATAAAAAAATAATAAATGTTGCACCACTAACTGCAAGTGTAAAAAATGTGGTTGCCAAACTCGCAATTCAGGCCACGAGCCCCGCCCCTGACTTTATCATATATAATATATATATAATATATATATATATAATATATATAGGTATCACTCATATATAATATATATATATACTATATATATATAATATATATATATATGATATATATGTATGAATATAATACTATATATATATAATAAGGATATCTGAACAATTAAAAACAGTATAATATAACATAGTAATATATATATATAGTATATATATATATATATATTTATATAGATATATGGAAAAGTGGGTATATTATATGTATAGTCATATATATACTTATCACTTATATATCTGTATATGTTAATGAGTGATTATGTAGAGTTATTAGTATTTTTACACTATAATAAGTGGTATTGAATACGTGGCCAAACGGGTATAGGAAATATTAGATATAAGAGATTAAGGGTATATACCTATACTAATATATATACATTATACTATATTAAGTAACGAAATGAGAAGGGTCGACCGAATAACAAGTTGATATAATAATATATTATATATGATATATATATTAATATATATTATATAATATAATCATATATGATAGGAAAAAGCGCCACATATATGTCTTGATTTCTTTCTCAATTAGACATTATAAAAGTCAATATTTATTTGACCAAATGCATGACAATAGAAAAGTATGAAAAAAAGCAGAAATAAAAGGCAAAAAGTAAAAAAGGTATACAAATTACACCTGAGCAACAACCCTAGAGGAAATATTAAATCTCGCTATATATATATATATAATATATAGTAATAGTGATATAGATATATAATAATATGTGAGTGAGGTAATATAATACTTAATATAACATATATAATATATATAATATTATTATATATATTATATATATACTTATTATTAATTAGATTATAATATATATAAATATCATACTTAATATATATATATATATAATTATATATATGTCAGGTATCGACATCTTACAGCTGATATATGTGAGTGACATACAGACTAAATATTTTAATCATGATAAGTGTATTATTATTATAATTAAATAATTACTTTCACATAATCAGAGCATTAATATGCTTTTAGGCTATTTTATATTTATGGTTTAGTACGTGCAGATGCTCCTTGGGGTACACTGTTTTTAATGTTAACTGTGCGTGATTTCATGATTTTGTAAGGGATAAATTGCTTATAGTTATTTATAAGGTTTTAAAGGACTTTTCTTATATAAGTGTTTAATTAATTCAGCGTTCATTTGTTTGTTTGTTTGTCTTGACCTTTCGTTCCTTGATTATATTAAATTTGTTCTCATTATGTTTTTAATTTATTGATTTATTCATTTTGAAAAGGTGTTTATTTCCTTAATAATTTATAGCTCTTTAT
>JABUQX010122268.1:0-35878 GCA_015478945.1 Trachelipus rathkii | reverse complement strand
AAAACCTTTAAAAATTTAAATATAGTTTTGTTATTATTTTTTTTTTCTCTATTTAATAATATTCTGGATGTATATCTTTAAATGTCTTGGAAAAAATTTGAGGGGGAGAATTAACAAAATTATCAAGAAAAAACATCATTTCTTATTTTTTACCCATTTCCTCCAATTGTTAAGGAATTCTTAATATTGGTAGGTCTTGGGAATGCGGGTTAAAAAACGATTTACTACTAAAAAGGGGGAATGTTACTATTTGGGATTAAAAAAGTGGGTTAAGATTTTATAATAATTTATTGGTTTTTGGGAAGTCTTTACACCACCAAAGGGGCCCAAGAATAAAGTTAATAAAAAATTCAGTTTTAAAATTGATTTGAAAAAGGGGATTAATAAAAAAAAGGCGTGCTTTTGGGGAATTTTATTTGGGGGGAAAAAAAAGGGAAAAAGGGGATATCGATTTTTTTCAATTATTTAGGGGAAATCTACTTAAAAAAGCATAAAAAAATCCCCAAAATATTTTTAAGGTAGGGATATTTATTGGAAAGATTTCTTCCGGGAAAAAATTTTAGACCCCCGAAGGATTGTTAAAAAACAGGCAAGAAGGGAAAAAAATTTATTGTTTGTATGTTTGTATGTTTAATGAATTGATTAAAATCAAAAGTTTTTTAAAGCTTAAAGGGATTATTTATAGAGAGAGAGGAAGACATAATAATACAAAGCTCTATTTATATTAGGGGGAACCAAAAAACATTTAAAAACTTTCAACTTTTTCAAAAACCAATTTTTACCGAAATCTAATGCTTGTTAAATGTGTTATTATTCTCAATTTGTCTTATAAAAAAGATTTTTTGTTATATTTTTTAATTGATTTCATTTCAGTCGAGAACGCGGTTCCAACCTTCTTGTCGTAATTTTTATTGTGAAAAAGAATAGTAATGATGAATTTTGGTTTACCATTCGTTATAAATTAAAAAAATTTTACCCACCAAGGAGAAAAAAAGAAGATAAATTCAAGTGTAATTAAATACGTGCACATTCGAAATACATTAGCAGAACAAATAAAATAATTTTTAAAATAAATTTAAATTTAAATAAAATGTATATTTTTACAAAACCCCCAAAACCTCGGAAAAAGTTCAAATGACAGGAAAATTTTCAAATTTGAAGAAAGCTTCTTAAATAATTAACAAAACATTTTTGATTGAATTGTCAATTTTGATTAGTCAAAATTTTATTGTTTTAAGAGGGGAACAAAAAAAAGAAAAAATGGTTCAAGGGGGATTGTTAAAAATTCGGCGTGTGATGGGGGAAACAAAAACTTCTTTTTACCAGAAATGCAATTTACAAGATTTACCTAATGATCTCATCGAAAAAATAATTAAAAACGGATCTAATAGGAATTACAGGAAAAAATTATTCATAATTGGCGGTTTCCTGGCCTGTGTGTGTTTACCAAAAAAAAAGATTTTAAAAGAAGAAAAACATAAAATGGTGTTTTACCATTGAAATAAAATTTTCCTAATAACAAAACCATGATATATAGCAAAATTATTTTTAAAAAAAACATAAAAAATACTTTTAAAAAAGAGGAAAAATTGCGGGGCAGAAGATGATCTATTAGCAAAAAAAACAAGCCGGAAGTAAAAAATTGCCGTAGATCTTAATGAAACCAAAAGAAGTACGTTAGAAAGGGGGACCGGCGAGATTTAAGTCCACAGGACTTATGGGGAATGAAGCATTGACGACTTCGCCTGAACCGCTTTATAATAAAGGGAACGGGGTAAAGAGCTCGCGAGAAAGTAAAATTCTGAAAACAATTGAGGGGGAAATTATTATTATTTAATCCTTAAAAACCTTGGATACTCAGGGAAATTCAATGATTTGAGTTTACGAAAAAAAAAGCGGGGTTATTTTCTTAAGATTGTAGTTAAAGGGAAACTGCGGCAGGATCATCAAAAAAACGTTTACACACCTTAACATTAACCAAATAGGATTATAAAATTTTCAAAACGAGAAGAGTAATGGTGTTCTCTAAGTGTTTTGGGATGATCAAATGGGAAACAAAAGGGCTGATGTTTAGTAGGACATGGGGGCAAAATTATAATTAAATCTCAGGTGAATAAAAATATATAACGTATTAAACACTACATTGTAAATACATTCAAAAAATGTTGGGGGGATGGTAATAAACAAACCAAAACAAAACAAAAAATGGGACGCGACATCGGCGCAAAGGGCATTTTTCCAAAAAACATTATATTTTAAGGGAATAAAGGAGGAATTCCGTAACGCGCAAATTTCCTTTCCAGCATATTTTTGCATAAGATAAAAAATAAACCCAAAATATCGGCAAATTGTAAACCAATATCCATATTTAAAAAGTAATTCAGTATTCGATGTTTCATTACAAGGAATAATTTTTGAAAAAACGAAGATGCTCAAGTAGTTAGGATAAGATTTTTAAACAGAAAACTTTAAAAAAATCTAAAGTTGTGAGGGGAAAAATAATATTTGACTTGAATTATAAACAAAATGGCAAAAAAAGAAAGTGGTGGGTTAGAGTGGCTTCCCTAAGAGTGGGAACAAAAAATAAATATATAAAATTTATATAACAATGTCTCATAAGAAGTATTTTTAAAAATGACTCACTTAATACAAGGAATTCTCTTAAAGAAAAGGAAATAGTAAAATTTGTTTGTTATTTTGGAAGAAAAAATTTTATATTTATAATACCTTCTATATAAGTTTCATAAAATTTAGGAAACCAAAACATATTACATTTTTTCATTTCAGTAGCGAAAGTTAAGCAATCTAAAACTATAAAAAGATTTAAGAAAAATCATATCGTACTAGTTGTAGAGTTTACCAGTCTCTCCAAGCCTGGTAATTTTGTAAGTTTTGGAAAAGTATTTTTGGAAAATGAAAAACCCAAAAATCCTATAACTTATTAAAAATTATAGATAAAAGGGACAATGTAGGTGGATGGGTAAAAAAAGAGTTATTTATGGAAAAGTTTATGAAACAATTTAATAAGGAAAATGGTAATACTATGGGGTAGGATAGTAGTGGTTGAAAAAACCATTATTTAAAAAAAGATAAACGTTTCCAGATAATTAAAATAAATTACAATGGGAATAAGGATTTAAAATAACAAAGTAACACATTTTCTTGATAAAGGGAAAAAGGGAGGTGATGCTTAATCGGAAAAAAAAATGAAACGTGGGAAACAGGAAATGCAGCTTAAAACCTTCAATTTTGCTACAGGAAAAAAACTAAACTAAAAAAACATCAAAAAAATAACCCTGCGTTTCGCGCTTCCCTGTGCGGTTTTAACCATTTTAGGGATTAGTCTGTTCGAAATAGGGCTGTGGTCTTAAGGCGTGGGTTTGTCTGGTTGTTTCTTGCTTCTCAGGCTTTTTTCTGTTCTTCCGCCCTGATGTTGTGTCTCATATCCGTTTAATAAAATGGCATTTTAAAGAGTGGTTAATATTTATATAAAAGAAAAAGTCCCCGTTGATTTTAGTTTAAAATAGTAAAAAGGGGAAAAAAAACTTCAGGAAAAAGATTTTTTTAAATTTTGAAGGGGGAAATGTAATGTCCCGTGGAATCAATGATAGGATAGGATTCTGGAGTCAAGGGAAAAAAAAAATATTAAACTACTAACAACCATAAACCCTCCCATTGCGGGCCTGAAAACCTGCTCGACCAAAGAAAAGGTGGCTGAAAACCAAAATAGTGACAATAAATTTCAACCTATATTTAAATAAGGGACTCGCAGCCAGACACAAATAGTTAAGCAAATTTGTTCTAGCACGGCGGGGTCCAAACCCAGTTGACGGTTCACCTAAGCAAAGAACAATTGGTTGCGTTTTTATTATTTTAACTCGCCGGCAAAATTAAAAGCAAGCTTTATGTGTTAAAGTGAATCTTAATTATGTAAATAAGATGGGGCGCTACTGGCCAAGCCACCAGCAAGTGAGGGGCATTGTGGAGGGACCTAATTTATTTTTATAATCATTATCCTAATATAACTTTACATTATTACTCATATGCAAACTAACGTACTCCATATAATATATTAAGTTATACTATATAGTATATAATTATAGTATATATGATTTATATATATTTATATGATATTATTAGTATATTATTACTTATATTATATATATGGATTAATATAAAAAATTCAAATTTGGGAAAAAATTGTAAAAAACCAAATGTTAACGGGGAGTTGCCCACCAAAAAAATCCCAAACTCTATTTTCTTTTATTTCAAACCCAAAAAATGATGGAGGAAACTTTAGCGGATTTCTTCTGGTGGAATGAAATTATTAAATAGATCTCTTTTAATCCTGATTATTGAAAAAAAAAATATCTGGAGACGTTGCCAAAAACAGTTTTTTTATTAAATTTTTTAAAAAAATCAAATCTTTATTTAAAAAAATAGGAAGGCCGCAAATGCCAAATTACTCAGTCTATTAAAAAATAGAATCAACCGAGCCCAATAAAAGGGGGCGAACAACTTTATTGGAGGCCAAATCTATATTTGGGGGTAAAAAGCGGATGTAAATATAAAGAAACATTGAAAGTTTCCAATAAACTTATTTTTATTATAAATTGGAAAAACCGTTTCTAATTAAATAGATAAGGGCCCGGGGGCGAATCGGGCCAAAGTTGTAAAGATTAAGAAAAACCAATTATTTTTTTAAAATACCGGTCTAAAATAAATAAATAGGAAGAGGACGTTCACCGCAAAAAATTGGCCCCTAAACTAATTTGGGGGTTGCGGGTCTGGATATAATTAATTAGGGAGAACGGCCGCAGTAAAGGGGTTTAAATTGAACCGATTAGGATAATAAACAAGCCCTACCGCTGGAATCAAAAAAAGAAAGTACGGCTTCAAAGAAACTTTCAAACCCGAAACCAAAACACTAGCAAAAGGCTTTTTAACTTTTCACGTTAAGATGTATAATCCAAATTTAGCTCATTGGAAAGATTTTGATATTACCCAAATGGGCAATATAACTTAGTTATTGTACGCATACCCTTGAATCTGATTTTGGGGAGATGATGAAAGATTTCAGGAAAAAATATTTGAAAAGGAGGATCATTTTAGTTACTAGCAACTAGGCAGAGCGCAATTTGGAAGCGTAATTAAACTGGATTTAGGGAGGGGAAGCTGTAAGATGTTTAAAATTGGGTAAATTAAAAATAGTCTTAAAGATCTTGATTTAGTGTTATTTAGTTTTAATTTTATATGCCATGGGCGAGCGGAGAAGAGACCAATCAATTACGTATAAGTTATGAGTCGAAGTATCTCTGAAATTGAATTGAATGAGAAGATCTTTGTTAACCGAATTCCAGTAATTAACTTTGCCTGAAAATAGTAGGTGTTATGACTGTATAAAAAGAAATATTAAGATTATACCAAGAAAAGGAATAAAAAATAATAATTGGCCTTTTTGCAAAAACTAATAGGGCGTTTTGTTTTTAAGTGGAATGATGGGAAACTACTGTTTTAGCGGTGGAAATAGGGAAAGGTAAAACAAAAAATTGTATGGAAATTGGTTTCATTTTAAACAACCGCGATAATATTTAAATGGGGGAATATAAAATTGGATGAATGAATTAAAAAGAAACCCAAGAATAATTTTACGGTTCCAGGAATAAAAGTTGAAAGAAGAACCACCAAGGAAAGAATTAAGTAATACAGTATTATTTGGAAGATACTCCTCTGGTTAGAACTTAGTTTGGTAGAAGGCGTAAAAACCACATAAAAATATTTCAGATGAGAAGACGACAGATTTGACAGCATCGTTGCTGAAAATGGTTACAAGTCATTTGTATTAATAAATATAGAAATAATTTGATTTTCAGAAATTTTACTAATATTGTTTTAGTGAAGTCGGGTAATACTAATGTATTTAATGAGTTACAAGAAACTTATAAAATGATTGAAAACGTTAAAAGGGGATTATACTTCAATCTTTTAAAGCTAATAATATTGGAAATAAATGATTCTTATTAAAAAATAAAACTTTTATTTTCTTCAAAGAACTTGGTACTTGTACGATATTCGTAGCAAGTCATAGGAAGTGGAAAAATTATAAAAGGTATTAACGTAATTCTGCATGATTATTTTCATATTCAACCTAGACCTAACTAACGTTAAATTCAGTAAGACTGTAACCACCCCTCAAGGATATTGGAATTAAGAGAATGAGAAAATTTCAAAAATGATATAATAAAATAAATTCATAATTAGATCAATAATAGATAGAACTGTGTAATATAAATTATCGTTGAGACGAAATATTAATTAACCATCAAACAAGAAAGCCTTCAGAAAATATACAGAAAGAGCGAATTAATAAATATTTACATTCCCAGAACTGTTAAGAAAGCTTCGTTAGAAAATAATTTATAGAAGACCAACTTCTTTTCTTTAAAGGTTCTTCTCGTTATGGGAAAAGAAGCACAATTAAAGTCCACATAATTAACTGTCTGGAGAAGAAAGATAGATATAAATGAAGTAATGAATATATTTCCAGTATGTTTCTTCGTAAATTTTTATAAGTGTAAATATTATTTCAATACTATTACAAGGTTCAATTCTAAGGTGCAAGAAAATCTTTTAGGGGGATTCTTGATTTTTGGGATGCAATTTTTGAAGGCTATTTTCCTCGGAAAGAATACAACTATGAGAAGTGAGAAGAATGTTTAAAGGTTAGTAGTGTTACCGACCAGTAAAAAATTTCTATCTTAGTTTAAATTTGGCTTAGGACTATGCTATTAGGGGGAAGGTTTCTTAATTTCTTTAGATCGGGGGGACATCAAAAAAGAGCTTCAACCTGGTGTGCTTATAGGTATTCGTGCTGCGCGGATGTCCTCTCGGGGTAAATAAAAGTAAAGAAAGGAAAGAGGTGTTAAATAATGACGGAAGGATCCTGGTATTGCAAGTAAAGTAATATCTCTACGGATAAACCAAGTTCCGAACTGGTTTTAATTAATTCAAGTTAAGATTTTGGGCTCTTTCCTGAATATTCTTGGGATCAAATATTCAATATTAAGCCGGCCCGTTGACAAAGTCTTTTTAGCTCGGAAGGATGTAAGGAGGTCTTAACATTATATATTCTGTAGAATATCATAACTAATTGTATCGATTGATGACATTATTAATTAATAGTAAAATTCAAAGTTGCAATGAAAAATATGAATCTGTTTTTCCTCTATTAAATTTAAAAATGGGCCCCGAAGGCCGACCGCGTCTAAGTATAATGTTAATAATAAAAGGATTCAAATTTTGGGGAAAAGGGGAATTTTTTCATTTCAGGGAGAAAAATTAGGATGATTTGTCGTCCCTCTCAAAAAGAGGATGGTTTTGGAAATTTAGTCCAGATAGCGGAAAAATAGTTATTAGATTTAAAGCCAATAGTTGACACACGATGTGAAAGTAGCATTGACGCCCTGCAACCTGGTTAGTATGTGAAAAAAAGTGGGATGCATTATTGTCGGAGTTTCCAAAAATTCAGGGATTGAAATTTTTTTAACTACTCTGGGAAAGTTATATATATAGGTTCGAAAGTAAGGGGAAATTCTTTTATATTTATTCATTAATATATGAAATGAAATATTATGGTGAAAAATGGCATAGGAACACTCTTGGAAATATAAGAATTCAAACCTGGCATAATAAAATTAATAGAACTGCATAAACTGGGGTACCCGTCCACCGCGTTGCATACAAGGGAGCGAAAATAGATGATTATATAAAAATTTTCTTCAGACGTTATAATCACGTTGAAAAAAATTTGCATGGTATTATTTTCAATGTGAGCCCTTTTCGGGACATTATATCTTCAAACATCTTGAAGTGGAAAATCTCAAAAAGTTCCAGGCGAAAAAGAATTAATCACATCAATCCACAGTGTGTGGGAGGGGAAACAAAAGGATCAACTTATTTGGGAATAAAAGGGGCGCCCAGTGGATAAGGGTATGAAAAATATTTATATATCCTCCTCTAATCTTTCTTTACGTGGAAAGAGTATGAAATTTTTATTTGTGTAAGTCCAAAACCTGGAGAATATATAGAGAATGTGTTGATAAAAGTAGTATGTATTCCAAAATATTAAGGTGAAAATCTTATGTCCTTAACACACACACATAAACAAACATAACATTATATGTTTAGAACACATTATGAATGATAACACTTAAATTTTAATCTAGTTAATAAAAAAAAAGATAACTCATTCGAGTGAGGAAATTTTAAGTGGTTTAAAAGCTTATTTCCGTTTAAGATTTCATAATTTTAAGTTTTAGAGGAATTTAATTTGTCGTAAAATTAAAAAATTTTATCCTGAATTAAAATATATGTAAATTCCTGATTGGTAGGTAAAAAACAAACAATTATAAACATCAGCTCTACATTAGGCACAGTTAAAAAGACCCAAGAACTTCCAAGATTCCGGATTGAACAATGATGGCAATCTCACCACCTTAAGGAAATGCGTGTTCTGTCACTAAAAAAGGGGATGGTGGAAGGAATTTAGAATAAGTTTCAATCTAATTGTTGCAATCATAACATTTTCTGCATGACTGAAGAATGTTAGTGTATGCGGGGGAGGATAAGAAATCCCAACAAACTGTAATAATCCGACTTTAATTGCGACATATTGAATAATTCCCAAGTTTAATATACTGTTATAAATGAAGATAACATTTTCAGAATAATTTAAAATAATTTACCTTTATTTAATTGGATCAAAAATAAAATAAAAAAAGAAATTAGGGTTTTGGACAGTTTTACAGAACTCTATTATATAGAAGGGAAAGATCAAAAAGGTGCTCAATTTCCTATCCAGACATAAGAGATTAAATGTTTTAATAATTAACAGTCACCGGAATCTTAAGATAAAAACCTTTAACGGATTTATAAAAATTTTATTAAAGCTTTAAATCAAGGAAAAAATATAAATATGGTTTTATGGTGATATATTAAAACAATATATGAAAAAAAGATTTGCTTTTAATCATATGTGATTTTTAATTATTTAACTAAACGCTTTTATGTTTCATGTAAAAATAGGCCGGGAAAATGATACCTTTGGAACCATCGGGATAGTTATGGGTTCATTGGTATAATTTATAATTTGAAAGAAATTTTAATTATAACAATAATAATAAAATTCGAATAAAACAATTGCTAATTACAAGATTTAAATTCTTAAATTCATATTAAACATTATTTAAAAAAGAATACAATTATTTCTAAAACAGGTTTTAATATGAGGAATTACTACAGTTTTGTTATCATAACAATTTGTAACATTATGAAAGAATTCGATAGTAAGGTTTAAGGTGACGTAAATCTGGAATAAAAAATATAAATAAATTCACAGTTATAGCAACATGTATTAATAAATAATAATAGCAGGTTGGAAGGGCAAAATTCTTTAAGGTGAAATAAAATATATTTTTTTTACAAAAAAAAGTTAAATGTTCACGATTTCTAAGGTCAAATCAAAAATTATATTTTTATATAGAATCGGGGGGAGAAGGGTACTATTTGTGAAACTAACAAAAATCTGGATGGGAAATTAAAGAATGGGGGATAATATATCGCCTTTTTATAAATTTTATTTTTTCTTAAAAATTAAATTATATTTGCTATATAACGTTTCAGTATTCACTTGTAGGGGAAAAATTAAATAAAAGCTACTGGGGGATAATTGTTCAGAAATTGGTATGCATTTGGAAATTTATATAAAGTTTAAAGGTTTCAGGAAAATTAATTAAATTAACTTATTCAGGAATGTTGTAGGAAGTGAAATAAAAAAACCTTTCCCCAATTTTATAACGGGGGAAGATATAAAAGATAATTATAAAAAATATATAAATAATAATTAATTATTAAAGATTATAGAGGTGAGGGTGAGGCGAAAGTCATCCTCCTTCCAAAAATAGAATATAATTACTTCCTCAAAATCCTCCTTAAATAGAATAATATAGTATATGAGACGAAAAAACGAGGGGTTTGCGAACAGGTTAATTTGTTCCCTTAATCTTTTTAATAATTTACCCGATTTAAACTCTGAAAACCGAAAGGAAAAAATAATTTAGTGTTTATAGCTTTGAGTTTGATATACAAAGTTTGGTGGCTAAATTTTTTAGATTGATACAGATGGAGAATTCTTTTACCGTAATATATTCTTCTTAAAATTAAATCGGGCCCTATGAGCGGAAAACTGATATTATGAGAGAAGAGAGATGGGTGAGCAATATACTTATTACACCGAATGTCAGGTATTAAGAAGTTTGAGATAACAAGAGACGCCTAAAAAAAGTCAATACCAAACATGAGAGATTTCTGAATTCTATATCCCATCTATAGGACAATCAACCTAATTCGCCAAAAATGAGGACTTAACACACAGGTGGAGACGATATGCATATCTCTTCTTAATTAAACTCCCCAAAAAAACTCAATAGGAAGGACCTCTACCGATTTATATAAGGAACCGGAAGTGGTATTATGATTTAATTAATTTTTAGATTATTAAAAAGACTAACTGCACAGTGTGTGAATCTTAATCTTTAGGGCCCAATTGAAATGATTAAACATTGGGAGGATTTATATAAAGAGTAACTTACTTTTCCTCTCCGTAATGGCATATGTTTTGAGCTATGGTGTATTGTTGGGCTTGCGAAGTTGCCATGATCGGGTTTCTCTGTTGCTGAAGTGGATAAGAGGCTTTAAGAATGCATATCCGTCAAGGTCACCAAATTTCCAGAAATGATAACAAAGTTAAATAAAGACCAACGAAGGTTCGGAAGCTTTTCAAGGAAAGCGGTAACTCTTAGAGGGAAAGGGATAATCCTATAGAAAAGGCATATTAATACCTCTTTTTTCAAAAATGGGAAAAAAAAAAACAATAGGAAAAAATTAAATTGGAACCTAAACACAAGAGGGCGCTCCCTTTTTTATAAAAAACCCTCTATTTGATCCCTCGTCCACAGTTAAAAAATAATCAAAGAATCTGAGGCCGCCGGGGTAGATATGTTAAACTCGGAAATCCCATCGGATTCCACACCTCACACAAGAGAAGAAATTGGATAAATTTTCCGATTAGGGTAAAAGCGTCTCGAAGGAATCTCCCTACCTAATTACATGTGAACTCTTTCTCTTCTTCCTCCTCTTTCTCTTAAAAATCATTATAAAGATAATGATTTTGTTCCGAAAAATTGGAATAAGCCATTAAATACTAAAATTTTTAAACAAGTATAAATATAAAAGTTCATTTATTTTCTGTATAATGTTATTTTTACTTTTTCCAAAAAAAAAAAAATTCTTTTTATTAAAAAAAGAGGAAAATAATATCAATTTTTAGGATATTTCTTTCTATTATAAAGAATTCCAGGGAACCTTCATGAGAGACGTTGTTTCGTAAAAAGAAATTCTCAAAAACTTATTGTAATTTGTAATATTGATTTTCTCACTTTTGAAAACATGTGTTAAAAAATGTTAATGTTGGATAATTTGTGAGTAATTATTATTATATTTAATTATCAATTATTAAAATGAAGTCCCATTTAAATTTAGTGTAAGTACAATACCGTAAATAAAATTAAAGTTAAAAACAGTAAATAAAAAACTGAAATTAAATGCAAGTTATTTGACGGTGAAGCATTTGTTGTTTTATTCTGTTTCTTAATTTCGGATGAAACCGTAATTTGGTGAAAATTTAACGTAATTTTAGAAGTTAGCATAAATCTTACAAAAAGAAACTTTTTCATTCTTTAAATAAAATATTGGATGAAGTTCGCTTAAAAACAAACTTTTTATTGAGGAGGGACCTCTAACAAGAAGTGGACCACCGGGGGGACCGCCGAGGGAAACGCAGAAAGGAACCTCCAGGGGGAACCCCTTCCAGTGCGGGGACTGGTTTCAGGAATTGGAATTTTAAAATATTCCTAGATTGAGGAAGATAATTTTGTGGGATTTATCCGAAATAAAAAGGGCTGGGAGCAAAAATGGGCGGGCTAATTCCTAGAGAAAGAAAAAACGATTGTTTACTACCCAAAAAAATTTTATTAAAACCATATTTAATTTAGTTAAAGGGGAAAACAAAAGAAGTAAGGTTGATTAAAAAAGGAGGGAAAGGATTGTTAAAAAAACAGGACGGGGGAAAAATTAATGTGGAGGAGAATGCTAACATCAATTAGTAAATGCAATTACATAAATCAAAGATATCATTTAATTAAAAAAGGTAATTTGGTTAGAGAGATGAAACAAGATTTTTCTTTTCAAAACTCTTTTTGGATTATTTGGCACTAATTAACGTTTCTGTTAAAAAAAGGGTATTTGGTTTTGAAGGGAGAGAAAGCAGCTCACATTTAAAGAGGAAAACAAGCACGATTTTATGAGTATATAGCTAAAGGCCTATGAGTGTTCAAACTGCTTTAGGTTCGCGGGAAAACAATTATTTTATTAAATATATTTAAAAATTAAAAAAACATGTGGCTTTTTAGCGATAACATTCCTACAAAAAATGAGAAACCAAATCAAAAATTAGGGGGGAAATCAGGGGTTCGGAATATAACAGGGTTGTCCGTTCCCTCGGCAACTGTTGCGTGGAGTGAGAGGGATATGTATTGCGACGACATAACCAGGGACGGGACTCATTCTGTTTCTATGAGAGAAAGAAAAAACCTAGTAGAGTGGAAGATATTGATTATTGCCACAATTTGATAGGGAGATTTATTAGGATAACATAAATTTAACTTAATTGGCAAATTCCCTCTAAGGATTGATAAATGATTTGATATATTTTACAACGTATTATAAATTATTCAATATCAAATATATTACAGTGAATTTAAACATTAATACTAAATATGATAAAATTTATATAATCCTATAATTATAGTATAAATATAATATAACAACTATTTATATATATATATTATAAAATAATATATATATTAATATTTATATATTAATATTATTATTATATTTAATTAATTATATTATTTAATAATTAATTTCCTATCTCCCCCTTTTTTTTATTAATATATCGTATGGAATTAAATACTTCTGTAATCTTTTTATTCTTGTTTTTCCCCTCTGTCTTCTTCTCAATATCGATAATTATTATATATATTATATATATATTATATAATATTATATATATAAATATATATTATAATATATAATTATAATTAATTATTTATATTATATATATATTAATTATTATTAAATAATAATATTTTAGTAAAGTTATATTATTGTGATACAGATTTTAAGTTAAAAGATAAGGTTATAAGATTAAGTGGTAAGTAAAGTTAAAAAGCATTCATCGTGTAATCGGAAAGGGAGGAAGTTTTATTGATAATTTTTACGTTCAAGGCCTTCAGGTAAATTTTAGTTGATTTTAACCCAAATAAACCAAAGAAAAAAGATAAAAGTTTAACTATTAATTCATATTATTAAAGAAATATTTTTCTTTAGAATATATACTGTACATAACTTATGTACTGAAAAATTCAGTTCCTCTCCCCTTCCGAAAAAAAAAAAAAAGTAGATTTAGTATTAGGGAGCATGAATATTTGCATATCTAAAATTTGGAAAAAATAAATAAATGTGGAGTAAAAAAATTACGTTTAAAATGATTATATTTTGGAAAAATATAAAAAAAAAATAAAATCCCCTAATTAATAAAAGAAAGGAAGGAATAGGTGGTGGCCTTATAATCGCACGAGAGGAATTGAAGAGAAAAGGAAATATGAGGTAAAATGGGGAAAAGGGGTGGGTAAAAATCCGTTGCGTTTACATAAAGAGGAAAAAAATAAAAATAAGTGAAGGACGTTGTTGGATAAGAAATTAATTATGTGCCCTCATTTGTAGAAACATCCTTATTTAAAAAAAAAATATTAAATTCCTATAGTTTGGCCAAACACCTGTACTAAACTATGTATGATAGGATGGGATATATCTTTAATAAAAGGAATGGAATAAATATTTTAGAATCGATTGTCATGTTATTCCAAAATATAAATATATAAAATACAATCAGACTAATCTATTCTCATTGTATGAAGCGCATCTTTAATACCTTCATCCGCCCTTTTTCTTGACTCTCAGCAAAATGAATCTTCATATCAATCTAAATATTCTGGTCTACTCATCCTCTTACCCTCTCTTTCTTCTCTTCTCAAATATAATTACATCTCTACAAACCCAACAGGATATAAAACTATATTCTTCTCTTTCACTCTATCTCACTCTACTTAACATCTCACCGTATGGAAAACACTATACATAAACTGCCGTATCAGTCTTATATCTTATTTAATACACTCTTCTTTCGGTCTCCGTACTCCTACTTATTCTCCAATCTCCACTCTGTCGTTTCCTTCACCTCCTTCTAGTTGCACCCACTATAAAAAAAAATTAACTATCTGATTTTAAATTAATATAAAAGATTGTTGATTATTATTATTAACATTATTGTAATAATTATAAGAAAAAATATTAAATACCTCCAAAAATTATTATTAGGTTTTTTCATCCGGCAATGGTTATGCCATTATTTTAACGAATGTTATGAGGGTGGGGAGGGAAGAGGATGAAAGTTAACTATTAAACGTAGTTCTTTAAAAGATGATCATTTATTGTTATGGTAATTTTAATATTAATATATTATAATAAATAGATTGAAAGGAATAATTTTAAAATTTTTTAATTAATTGAAAAAAGCCGGGGATATAAAATGATGACATAATTATTTAATATTGGTTATATTTAGTTAATATATAATTAAATCAAATTTAATTTTTCATTTAAAACTTTTTTTCTTCTAATTATTAATAATATAAAAAATTACCTGAATTGTAATTTCAAATGGCTAGAAATATTGATTCTCCTGGCAAGAGTAAGGTACTCAAAATAAAAATAATCTTAATTATATAAAATAAAATTTGCGTATATTATCACTGGGCAGTTCCAACCGATCATTGTGAATTTTACCTAAGTTTTCGGTAACCAAAAAGATTAATATGCTCCAGGTGGAAAAGAAAGTTAATTAAAACATAAAATAAATGAGTATGTTTGTCTTGATTTTTCCTCAACACTGGTGAAATAGGAATTTATCATACTAAGAGTAGAAACTTCTCGAAAGTAGTAAAAATTAATTGTAAAAAAAAAATGGTGTGGCGGCCAGGATCACCGACCAAAATTGACCACCTTTGTTTTATTAATGCCCAGGTAGATACTGGATAGAATTAAAAGAAAACTTCCTAATTCGTTTTGTTTTCCTAAAGTCCAGAGTGGGGTAAAACAAAAATATTTTGCAAAAGGGAAGAATTGTGATAACTGAATTTATAGATACACTGAAAATGCTAAGTATAAGTTATGTCACTTCCTTTAGTAACACGTGTCCCAGGAAATATTTATGCCTGAAATCAAAAAAAATTTAAAAAGGAGGGAAAAAAAAATCTATATTGTTAATATAAAATGTAACTTAGTTTCGTCCTAATTTTTTGTGCCCTACAATATTCCTTTTTACCTTGGATTTAAATTCAGTTTTTTTGACGTCAATACTCACGAGTCAGTTCCTCAGTTCTTAATTTATCCAAATTTATTATATATCACAATAAGTTCTGATAATCCATTTAATATTTGTATAAATTTATTATTCCTTTGTTGTCATATTAAGGTGTAGAGAGATCTAACTTTCTGAGGAGGAATTAAAAAGTATTATATATTAGATCCTTTTCTACATTTGATAAATCTCAACACGGCTCCGACTGGCCACTAAAAACTCTTAGTAAATATCTATCCCCGTAAAATTTAATTATAAATGGTGGCATATGACTTATATAAATGTGGGAATTTGTTCTTTTTCCTGCAACAAAAACTACCTGGGTCTGTTCTTAGCGGTGCTTAGTTTTTTCTAACGAATTCATCTATTTGATAGAAATTCTCCTGCACTATCCCTTTACTCAATCACCGTTCTTGATCTCCTTATCTATTTACTGATCTCTCGATGGGATACAATACAATGATTATGTGCATAAAAGTAAGTTGTGAAATTATTAGTTTCAAGATAAGAAAATTAATAGGTCCTATAATGGTTGTTATATATCTAATATTATATTTGGGTAGTTTTTCTTTATTATGCGAATTGAGGAAGTATCCCATATATTACATAATCTTCTTATTATGATAATTGTCACTTATTTCTATTTATTTACAAGGAATGGTTATAAATGTAGGTATTGAGTGACGCAGAAAATATAGGCTTCCTTCGAATTTACTACCAGAATTTCGGATTTTGATAAGTATCGTGTAGTGGCCTGGTGTTGTATTGCAGGAAAGTCTTATATGCAGCGACCTCCATCTAACTGATTTTCCTCCGGAGAATGATGAATTTGTCTTTAAAGATATAATCAGAAAATTTATTTTTCCCTATCGTAATTTATGATTGCGCATTTATTCCAAATATATATTGATTTCTCTTATTAAAGGAATTGGAGCTATTGGTAAATTATATTTAATAGGTTCAATTATAAAAATTACCCCTATGTCTTTAATTAAAGAAAAATTAAACTAAAATAGCAAACGTAGAATCATAAACATCCAGCAAAACATCTGCTAACTGAGTAACAGCAAATACCTAGCAGCAAACAACAAACACAGAATAAGCAGAAACCGTGAAAAAAATTCCAGAAAGGAGGAAGGAGGAAGAAAGGAGAGAAATAATTAGGGCAACAACTAAAATCTTGCTAAGAGAGAAATAAACTAAAACAAGATAAATATTATAAGCCTTATGATAAAGCAACATCTGCCAATTCTGGTTCCACTTAAAACTCCTCTTTATATTTAATCCCCACTCATAACCTACTCTTTTTAACCAATTCTAGTATAAGTATTGTAAAATTTACTCTGAAGGGGGAAGCTATTTTCAACGCGAAGTAAGCGTTTGCGGCTGCTTTCTCCCAGGACATCTTCCTTCATTTACTTCCAGAACTTGTCTTCTAGATTGGTGGGGGTTTAGTTGTCTCGTGTGTTTTGAAAAAAAATCAATATTTTTAGAACATAAATAAAAATACTTTTTTATATGGATTTGCAGTTACGCTTCAATTATCATAATCTATATTTATATAATATAAGTTTTAATTAATATATATATATAAATATATTATAATAATATTATATTAATATTATATTAATTAATATATATATATATATTATAATTAATTATAATATAATATGAAATAATTTGAAAATTTTAAATTTGAATGGAGTAATTATGGTAATTATAATTATAAATATTATATTATATAGATTTTTAATATTATATATTTATATATAAATAAATTCATATATAATATATATATATATATATTAATAAATATTAATATATATATACTAATATAATTAATTAATATTATATATATATATATATTATATAATATATATTTTAATATATATATATATGATATTATAATTAATATATTATTATTAATATTATATAATTATAATTATATATATATTATATATATATATATATTAATATATTAATTTATATATAATATATATATATATAAATTAATATATTATATATATATTAATATATATAATATAATTAATAAACCTTTTGCGACTAACTGTTTTATTTGATATATAGAGTGTAATAAGATATAAATAAAGAAATAACAAATCATATTTTTAAGCAGATAAGATGAAATCACATTTCACTAAAGTATTTTACGAACATGACGTAATTTATTAAATATATTGGACATAATTCATTTTGAAGAAGACACATAACCAATTAACCATAATAATAAGTGTAATGTATAATTAACTATCAGAAATATAATATACTCTTTAATAAATAAATTGAAATATAATATTTAATGGGTTGAATATAAATATGAATAAGTTATTAAAATATAATTAAATATATTTAATTAATATTTTTACATCCCAAAGGAGAGATTTGGTTTTACACTTTCCATAAAACTGCTTATATCTTCCATTTATTTAATTATTCGCTCTATCCTAAATTCATCTTATCTAATTAATTTTATTATAAATTAAAATGTATTTACTAATAAAATTAAAATTAAAATCTATACCACCCCTAGAGACCTTCTAAAGAGCTCTCCCCGTAAAATCCTTAAAACCTATAATTTAGATTAGTATTAAAGCTATTGGCACTGTGATAAGAGTGGTAAGGAGAGGTGAGGTGAGTACTTGAAATAATTCTCCCGAATAATTTATATAATTTGCATAAAAATCTCAAAAAATAAAATCCACTCAGCAGAAAATTTTAATTTTAAATTTATAAGGATAAAAAGATAAATTTATAAGAGATTATATAAAGATTAAGTATATATTAATTATGATTATATACCTATAGGAAATATAAATAATATTTATATGTTAAAATTTATGAAGTGAATTATTCTTTAGGTTGATTTAATGTGACTGTAAATAAAGTCATAAGGATGTGAGAATACTTTATACAGAAAGCAATACTTATATTTAGAGGTGAAATTATAAAATTTATAAGGACTCATATAAATTTACTTACTCTAAATAATGTATTATTTCATTCACAAGAAGATGAAGTTTATTATTGTATTAAAAAGGTATAATAATATATATGTGTGTTAATAAGCTGTCTATATATATATATATCTCAATAAAATATATGTTTTATATATTTCTATTGTTATTTCTGATTCATGTTGGTACAAAATTATAATATATATAATATACTAATTATTATTATATATATAAATTAATTATATATATATTAAATAATATATATATATATATATAATATAATTATATAATAATTATATATTTAATATATTTAAATTATAATATAAATATATATAATCTAAATATAATCTCAAATTTAAGAGTGCAAATAATATATATATATTATATTAATAATATATATATATATATTTATTATAATATATTTAATATATATTATATAATATATATAATTAACTATATAATTATATATATTATATATAATTAATATATTAATATTATATAGATAGTAATAGCTTAAATATTTTATCGAAAATATAAGGTGATTATGTGTTTAAAACTTTATTAGAGAAACAAATAGTATTCCATATTATTATAAGTTATTAGTAACGATGTTAAATAGCTAATGTGTTATTTTTAAAAAAAAAATAAAATAAAAAATAAAAATATGTAGTATTAGCAAACTTGTTAATATACTTCATAAAATATACATCCAATATTTATGATAATTTCAACAAAATAATATACGATAATAATATAAAATAAAATAAAAAATAAATAAATAAATAAAACATATTTATTACCTTTATTATTTTATATAAAATGCGTACTAAATACTGAAAATTTTGGAAATGAATTACATTAGCAGTTTCTTAGGAATATATTTGTGATACTTATTTTTATTTTATATACTATATGTACCATCATTGTTGTATATAGAATTTAAGAAAAATTTAAGATGAAGTAAAAATGATACTTTATAGGTAACTATAATAAATCATATTTATAAATAATATATATATATAAATATATATAATATATATATTATAATATAATATAAGAAAATTATATTTAAATGAATGTATTTTAATATTTATTATATTAATTATATAATAATATTATAATATTGAATATATACCATATAATATATATTAATTATTATATTATATTTAATAAATAATTATGTATATTATATATATTATTATAATTAATAAATATTAAATATATTTAATACTTTAATAATATTATATATATTATATATATAATATAATTATATATTAATATATTATATTAATTATATATTATAAGTGAGATATTTTTAGCAACTAAGAGTAACCATGTTAGAGGTGGTGTACTCTATAAGCCAAAACGTATACGGTGAACTCTAAGATGAGGGGACGTTTTTCATATTAATACTCACATTCGTTAAGGGATAGGGTAGCTCGAGTATATATTATTAAGACCCCTACGCGATCACCCTAAATAATTAATAAAATCACTAATATAAATAGAGCTCAGGATAGTGGTTTACACGTGAGAACTCCACTCCCCGTAGGGGTGATATGGATGAATAATAGTTCACTACTTTACCTGATCTCTCTCCGGAATATAAGTAACCGAAGGAACCCTCCGAGAACTTCTGCCATCGGTATATATAGACGGTATTTATATATATATATATATAAATAATAATAATAACTCTCCTTTCTTTCTTTTAATATTCATTTAAGTGTAAAATATTTAAAATTAATATATTATATATATAACATAAAAATATTATATAATATATATATATATATTATATAATCAAAATAAATTATGTATACTGTTATTATAATATAATATTAATATAATTAATTTTATATAAAGTAGAATAATATTATTATTTAAATATTAATATATATATAATTATTATTTTAATATATATAATATACATATTATATATATTATATTTATATTAATAGATATTATATATATAAAATAGAAAATATATTATAAGTCAATCTTTTCAAGTCGATAATATACATTAGTTACACTAATGAAATTATATTCTAAACACAAATAATATATATTATTTCGCCCCTTAATTGTAATTATGTTATATTATAATATTAATTCAACCAGTATTTTATTGTAACTATTATATTAAATATATAATAAGTATCGATAAGATAAAATAGATGGTTCCTCGTAAATCTTAAAAAACATAAATAAAAATACAATTTTTTATACGTTCTATTGTGAATACGTTCAACCAAACTTATATATATAATTTAATAAAATAACATCAAGTAAATAGAAAACATAAGTGATAGATAACTTGCCGACAGACGAAAAAGAGCTGTGAATAAATTAATAAAAAATATCAATTGAAATTTCTAATAATATGATAAAGCTCATAAGCTTATTACTGAGATAAGATTAACCAGAAATTGTTAGGAGATAAATCATAATATACTGATTGTAAGTAGTAAGAGAATTTTCTCCCAGATAACTGCTGACTGGGTTAATACTAAATAAAAAACGTGTCATAAAAATAAATATAATATTAATAAAAAAATTATTAACTAATATGATATACAAATATATAAATAATATTTGTTTATTCTTATATCTATCACGCAAACCATTCGATATAATAAGTGTGAATATGCAAAGAATCTATATTAATATATATACCTATAATAATAAATTAATATAATTAAATATAGTATTTAACCATGTGAGACAAGGTAATTGAGTCTCTCTCTCTCTTAGGAAGTTAATATATATATATAAAATAAATATTTTATAAATAAAAAAAAATATAGCCCCAAAGGATACCCCAAACATTATTCTATATTTAAGGTCTCAATATTATAATTAAAAGATATGAGTATAAATATTATTTTATTTTAATAAAAATACTTCTTCCAAAGTCTTATATAATATTTATGAAATATAAATTGAGTTAATTTATTTTTTCGTTTATTTAATAAGTTCATATAAAAAATATAGACTTTTAAAATAGTTAGTATACTAGTAAAATCGTCACTTATATCTTCATAATAAAAATAGTTGAAAACCATAATTTTATGAATAAATAATTCTATTTAGCATACTAAGCTCTAAAATTGTACCTGCAAAAAAGTGATATTATACATTCATATCACAGCGAAAAGTGGTGTGGCGCTCACCATTTTAATCTCTGTAGGAAAATCAGATTCAATTTCCTCCAAAAGATTCACCCAATAAAGTGAAAGAATTAATCAACAGGTACATCTTAACAATCTTGAACTGCGGAACATCATATATTTATAAGAGAAGTAGTCGAATTTTTGAAAGTCTCATTCATTATAATATTTCATATAAATTCTTTGGATAATTTATCTCAATGTGGCAATCTTGAAAATATAAATCGACTAATTTAGTAAAAAGCTTCTTTCTGTCGACATCCAACAGTCAGCTAATAAGATAACGACTACTATAATTAGACAACTAGCATTGGAAACAATAGGGCAATATCTTTCTTGTGCAATATTTTTCTTACTGCGCTCGAGTATGTTGTATATATCACCGACAGAGTGATACAGAAAGAGAGAAGAATATTTATCGTTATAAATCTTACATATGACTAAATAAACTTAGCGTAGTTAAAAAAACTTATAATAAAAATTAAGTAAAGTAGTAAAGAAAATAATATTTTTTTTGAGAACTTCACAATCTTAAATAATTTGAATACTTAATATCCTCTTTTTATAAAGTAAATTCTAATTTTTCTCATTATTAAGAAAGACCTCCAAAAAACGTACAAAAAACGAGACATGACCCAAAAGGGTTAATGCATATTTTTTATTAAACATTTTTGTTGTATTTTTTTTTTTTGGGGTGGAAGGGGTTGACTTTTATAGGCGCTTTGATACATAATTTCCAAAAATAGCGAAGATTTGTTAATTAACTAATTATAAAAAGCATAATATACTATTATATATAAGTATATTTCCTATCATATATCTTCTAATATCTTAAATATATATATATATCATATAATTTTATAATATATAATAATATTATATATATTATATATATATTTTAATATTATAATGATCATTATTATTGAGAGTAAAATAACTACTATATTATATATATCATTTATATATATACTTTCATAATAAATTACATTATATATATTTTCTATATACTATATATATTTATTTTATATTTCTATATAAATATAAGGAGTAAAAAATATTTTATACTAATTAAAGATCGTATAATATTAATCATTATTATAGATATATGGTACAATATCTATATATATTTATAATATTATGTCAGTTTAATTAATGTTAACAAATTAGGATAAGAAATTATCCTTTAAAAACTAGTTAACCGGAATTCATCGAATGCACAATGTTGAATCAAATGAATCAAACGATTATTTTTCAAGGCACTAAGTGCGACCAAGCGATCTGCCAATGACATGATTTTTTTTATTTTAACTAAAGGAATAAAACTTTTAATGATTAAAATAGCAATAAGCTTGAAAGAGCTCGGGTTCTCGGCCTCAGCGGTAGGGAGCGATCGGCCCCACTCTGTCCCTCCGGTCGGCTCGAGCCCTCTTAAAAATTAAAGTAAAAGAAAAATTAAAAAAAAAATTAACATATAAAAAATTAATAACGATAATATAAAGCAACATGTGGCTCAAACTTTTCCGCTCGTTCTGGAGTTTTAGCTAACACGTAAACAACTGCAGGGTTGCATTAATATTTCAATACTCATGCGGACTGTTCGATCTTCATGACTTTATTATTTAGATTCTGTAAAGGAATAATTGCCATATATTAATATAATTTATAATTATTAACATTTATACTATATAATAATTTCAACATCTAACTAATAACAGTATAACTTAATTATTATTTATACATACCTTCTATTATATATTGATATATTTTATAATTAATTCTATTATATAGGATTAAATATATACAAGGGATATGTAGTTATGCCATCTTCTCAGGGATTGAACCACCGTGTGGTGCGAATGAGGACAAATACTCGATGATGCTCTCATACCACTGAGCTATCCTCAAAACCTCACAAAAAAGTATGGGACTCAGAACAGTTTTTATACAAAGCAGACCAGAGCTCCATAACCGTCATGGTAAGAACATTTCCCAAGGTGTCAGAACTGTCTTTAATCCCTCGTTATCCTTAGTTTATATTAAGAGATTTAGGTAAATCTAGAATGCCATGATCGCCATCTTTAAGTAAGTGTTTAAGTAAAAACAAACGATTGTAATGAGGAAGGTAAAGACATACTACTTGTTTTGGAACTAATGGGATTGAAACATCCTATTCACGTTTTAGACTGACACCTAGATGACAATATACACCATTCGCTATGTCGACCTTGACGGGGCTTCGGCTATGCTTTTAAAAACTGTTCTTAGAATATAACACTTTTTGGGTGGAGGATCGGTAGTGGGTGGAGCCATCGGGTATATTGATCTCTCATTCGCAAATAAAAAACATGCGGTGAGTCGAATCCCAAGAAGGCGAAGCATTTCTTTAAATTTCATTATTATGTAAAATCAAAATTTTAAGACTATCTTTCAATGATTAAAATTGCACGAATCAATAGAACATATTTAAACATCTAAAATAATTACAGTGAACAAGGGAATAGACTAGAGATGGAACACTGTGATGAAGCCTTGTAACGGAAGGTCTTACAGGTGCTTTATAAAACTGTTCTGTGAAATCCAATCTTATGAAGTTTGGTGAATTGGAGGATGGATCAGTGAGTGGAGCAACTCGGGGTAAATTGTTACCCTCATTCAAGCACACATGCGGTGGTTCATATCCCATGAGAAGGAGCATTTTTCTTTACCTTCCATATAATATAGTTCTTGCTGTTTTGACTTACATACTATTAAATGCGATACATGCACATATTTAAACACATCTTATAATATATATATGTTAAATATATATATTATATAAATATAATAATATATATATATATAATAATATATTATATAATATTATATATAAAAATATATTATAATTAAATATAATATATATACGAGTATTAAAACATATATTTATATGTATTTAGAGTATATATATATATATAGTTTATATAATATATATATATTATAATAATATTATTATACTATATATATATATAATATAAATATTTTATTACTATATTATATATAAATATAAGGATGCATTATTATAATAATAACTATAATAATTGAATAGTTAATAATATAATATATAATATTTAATATATATATATATTATATAACCATTTAATATTAATAGTATATTATAGATATATTATATTATTATAAATATGATTATCATAATATTTATGTAATAATGACAAGGATCCAAGATCTAGGGTATAAAACTACGGGGACAACGCTTACCGCAGCGTCTTTCCTGAGTGAGTTTTGGGCACCATCCCGGAGTGGAGTACCTTATGGAGTACTATTTTAGCGCTGCGTTTTGCTTTGGGGGCTAGGTCCACTCTGGGGTTCCATATTTCTATATATTCGCAGGCAGCATGTAACGTGATTGTAAGTGTGTGCATGCCAGTGAAGCACATGATTGAGATGTAGCTTCCATGTCCGTGGGTTTTGCGCACTACCCAGCCCTATAATAGTCCGAGCTAAGACACCACGTTTAAAATTACTACGCAGCTGGCTAACCTATGTGCGTACGGTAATCACCACACACCTCACATGGGTTAGTCATGCAGCTACTCTTCATGAACTAATCTTCGACGTAGACGAGATTCGCTCCCCCTGTGATCTCCCGTAAGGGGCACGCTGCCCCTACAAAATCGAAATGTTTCGTAGAAGGTTTAAAATTTGGAGAGTGGATTCGGAGTCGAGGTTCCGTCAGCTGGCCCCGGGCCACGACGCGTGTGCGCGCCCGCAGACGCGATCCGGCGTGAAACCCCGCGCCCGCAGGTGCGATCCGGCATGAAACCGGCGCGAGAACGCCGCGGATGCGGATGTTACCAGCATATACTAATATATATATATATATATTAATAATATATATATATATTATATAAGTTAATATATATTAACTATATATAATATATATAATTGGTATAGATATATATTAATATATATAAGGTATACGCAACACCACACGCGTTCTTATCCTAATTCACTGATATAAATACTATCCGCAAGAAACTTAACGTGGATGTGGAATTCGGATTGGGATAAGCCGACCACACCTCTAATATTAAATATTTTTGGAGTGATAATATTTATAATATATATATATAGTATATTATAATAATATATATATATATAATATATATAATTATATATAATATTTATATATTATTATATATTAATATATATATATAATAGTAATATTATAAAAATAATCTTTATATATATATACTATATATATAATATAATAATATTACTATCATAATAATATATACATACTATATTATATATATTATATATATATATCTAGTGAATCATCCTAATTGTTACCACAAACTCTAAAAATTCGATAACGACCTAGCGCGATATTAGTGTAATCATTTGTTGTTTGGTTTACAATATACAAGTGTTTAAGACTAATGTGTTCATTCGATTTTTTCAAAACCTATAATTTTTATATTAAATATATATATTATAATATATAATATATATATATATATAATATATATATAATGATATATACTATAATTCTTATTATAGGTATATTTCTTGATTTAACTTTAGCTTTCAATATATAATTATGTAATGTATATTATTCAATAAATTGTCGTTGGTCGTTTTTGTATATATTAAATTGAAACGTAACAGAGTTCTTAAGAGATACAGAAATTTTAAAATGAGTTGCTGACCAGGAGCCGTAGTAAACTTTTGAAAGAACAAAGATTAAAGCGGAAGCCTAATATCCGTTTTAGACGATCTCTACATGATAGAAAAAATTTATATTTTATTTTTAAAAAAACGTCCATTATTTATAAGTTCGAAAAAACATTTATGTTTTACGAATCAAGTTGTTATATTTTAAATGAACACATCACGTTTTATATAAGTCCTGTACCCTAAACGATAAATTACAGGTACTCGCAAATTGCTCACCCCTTGGATAGGGAGACTGCACCCTCGAGGGACCTTCAGCAGTTTGCAGTGAAATGATGTCTGGTGACGATCTACGGCTCACGATTTTGGATACGTCTTAACGAGTCTATATCGCGACGGATTTGTTTTCCTACGATCTTTTGCGTGGTGACATTTATGGGTCAAGTTACCACACAACGTGTTTTATACTAACCGCTAAGGACCGGTGGAAACAGACGTTGCGCAGCTAACGCTGCGAAGACATCGCGGCTCATCGCAGTTATCAACACTCACCATCTATTAATTAGTCAGATAGTAATGATCTATTACTTCTTGTTTATCTTTAATTAATTTACAGTACAGATTCGGACAGTTAGGTATTTTATTATACTAAACTAAGGTAACGTAAGATCACGTTGATCAGCAAAGCAACCCTAAGAGTCACCCCATCACATCCCAAGTACCTCACTGTGCGGATAAACACTCGTAGTTTACGTTTATTTTTTTAAGGTCTATTACTGTCAAACTATCATATATATTTTATTTGATTTTTAAACATGGATATATATTTATACTAATCCGTATATATATACTTTAATATATCAATTATATAATAATTTTTAATATTGAAATATAAATATATAATGTGTGAGCGTAGACTTCCTTTTTTCCTAGTATATATATATAATCGTAGTAAATATTTTATAATAGCATAATCGTTGTATGCAGGATATGCTATATACTGCCATTAAATGGGTAAATATAATAACTATATAATATATTTATATATAAAAACCCAAAATCACCAAAAACAACAATGTCGATACATACCCACGTCTACATATAGAAGTAACGTCATCCTAACCAACAGGCAGCAAAAAAAAGCAGATAACACGAACACAAACCACAACAGCTATAACAAACGCCATACCAAAAACAAACTACCACCACCATCACCAACAGAACTAACATTTCAGATTAAGCTCGCACTACACCGATATCATATACAACACAATACCAGCGAGAACAGCTTAGACAAAGCGCAAATAAATCTACATACACACTAACAAAACAAAACAAAATTAACATATAACATACATACAATCATGACATTATATTAACACATACAGGCACACACCAACAATGCAGTTATAAATCAATCAACACTTACTCCCAACGCAACATCGCCAATTACCACTCACCATCCACCACCTACCAATCCAGACACAACCATATCACCTAACAACATAGCAACAATCGAGACGAACCAAACAACAAACAACAGACTAAACTCACAATCATACAATCATGAGATCATCTGACAATTAGTAGATGTCAAAGGTTTCTCCAAAAATTTTCAATATTTGAATATATAGATTAAGTATATAAGGATATATATATATATATATTTTATTGTATATTTAATTAAATATTTGTATTATTTATATATATAACTATATAATATATATTAATATGATATTATATATACTATTATTACTATAAATTAATATATAGATTTTCACCGCTTCGTAATTACAGGCTATAATATTTATATTATTCAAAATATATAATGTTATTATTTAATATATATAGCTTAAATGATGTGATCAGAAAGGTTTATTAACCAATTGTATAATTTAAATATAATTATATTAGTATTTTATTGAGTAGGAGTTGTTAACTTAACTTAATCAAACACTTTCCGGCATACTTTGGATTATGTTTTCTATATAATATATAGGTTTAATAATATGTTTTACAGTGAATGCATGAGTCTGATTGACCACTTAATATGGTTTCGCAGTCGGAATGACAATGGATTAGTTAATGAATGATTATCTAAATGGGTGTATTAAGATTTTAAGATTATGTCAAAGCATGGATGGTATACGTAGGAAATAATATACTGACGTTTTCGAATACTATACTTTTATCAAAAGAATGTAATGTATTGTTAAGAGTTTGACAATATATACAGGAATAGATTTACTCTACATTTTTATATTTTTTATGTATAAAGTATTGTTTCATTTATTAAGTTTTTGATTTTTCTTCAAGATGTTAAAATTTTCAAATATATAATTATTATATATCGTATAAATATAAGGTTATACATATATTATGTATTAAATTCTAAATTAGCTAGTAATAAAATTTAACGGAGCAGCCTACTCAGAGTAGGGCCCAACTAGCCCACCTTTGGTCTTATCATAATTTTAACGCTCTAGTTTTATTACTCATTGACTCATTCATTATTAACCGGTATTTAATTACTTAGATAATCTTTAGTCCTAAGCTATAACCTCTATCAACATTAATTTTCTATGAAATATAATCACTAGTTATAAACTGTGTAAAGTACATTGGTTGTACTTGTAAATAGTAAGTTTAATATATAATCTTAGATAGTATGCTAGTAGTGAAGGTAAGTGTAGTAGGAGTTTATGACGTATAGGAAACATAATTTTTGAACTCGAAATTATAGGTTCTAAAAGGACTATATCACATCTAATATATTTTTTGAGTACCAAATCAGCAGAGTTAATGTTTGTAATAGTTTTCTAATTCCATATAACTACATCATTCTTTCGAGCAAAATGACTAAATTAAGAAAACTAATTCTGTAGTTTGTGATGATGCTCGACGGTATATCGTTTGATAAAGATAATATTGTAGCAGGGTCGAAAACTCTAGATAGTCGTAAAATGAATGAAAAAATGAAGAGTTGAGTTAGAAGTAAGAAATAAGAAGAAGTAAGAATGAATAAAGAAATGAAAGTAATAAGAAGAAGATTTTAGCAAGAGATAGAATGCTATAAAGAATACATTCATGGGGACCTCACTCTGTATAATATTATATTAGACGCTTAGGTTGATGAAGTGGTATGATAGTAGTATGTAGTTAGATTAGTAGTAGTAGTAGGTAGTGATAAACGCAGGAAACGGATTAGCATGACATGATAAGAAGGTATTAGAATGTTACAAAGAGATCTCAAAAATTTTGCTAATAAAAAGAATAAGAAAAAGAATAGATAGCTGAAGAAGAAGAGGGAGAATAAGAATAAAAGCCATATTGTAACAAGATTAATATTAAGATAGAAGAGGATAGAAAGACGAGGAAAGAATTAAGAAGTAATAGAATAATGAGGTACAGAAAAAGAATGATAAGATGTAAAGAGTGAAAGAAGAGATAAAGGTGCAAATAATACAATTATATATATATATATATATTATATATACTTATTATTATATATATATATATTTATATATTTACTTAATTTTTATTATTTAATATTAACTTATTTTCTGTTAATACTTTATTACTACATTGGGTGTTATTACATTATATTGAGTATATTATAATATTATTATGAGAATTATATATATATATATATATATATATTAAAACGTAAGAGAAACTTTCAAAGGAATGTAATCAGAATCAATCTATATTTACATAATTAGAATCAGCAGGCGATAGATATAATATATAGTAATAGATTTACAAACTTCACTATATGACTAAAATACGTATTGAATACATTTATGTGCTATAAGTCTAGCATAATTTTTTCTAAATATATCCTAGTATATACAGTAAATTTATATATATATATACCTAATATATTATTACTATTTATGAATACCTAGAAAAAAGGACTATAAATTAATTTATTAAGGAGACTGACCCTTATATAACACTGCAGAAAAATTCAGATTTATGAAATTCCTATATTACATGATATACTATAGTTATTAGATAACTAAATTGATATTCCAGCCATATATGTATATATATAGAATCAAAGGTAAGCATTAAAAAGTTAAGATCATATCATATAGATATATATATCATATACTGAGGCGGTAAGTAGTATATATAATATAATTGATATATATCATAATTAATGGTTGTTGCTGTGGCACCTATATAGTTTTGTACTTCAGGAAATATTCAGTGGTAATAGCGTTTATTCGTTATGCTGTATATCAATAGGTTATTTTTTTATGATTGTTGACAGTGAATTTGCTGAGGGTGGGGCTACGTATCATAGTATCAAGAATGATGTTATATTTGTATGTATATTCATAGTTCAAGATGGCGGTATCCTTGAAAAGTTTGGACACGTTGTTTGGGAATTTTGTTAGATAATGCTGTTTTGTCTGCCGTTATTATGATTGAGAAACCAGTATAAGGTTGAGTTTTGCTGTATGATGAGGGATAGGTTGAGAACTTATTCATAGGTCCAAATGCTAATGTCTTATTCGTAGATCTGATGTTAGTATCTATTGTAGGTTTCCCCTAGGTAATTTATTCAGGTATGTTAGGTATGGTTTCAACTGTTACTTTTTGCTAAATATTACTATAGCAATGCGAAATTAAAACTGGTTTGGTAGAGAAAATTATACAGATTCGTAAGATATTACTCTGTTACTGGCGCTGATGTGTTGGAACGTGAGCAAGCAGGGGAAGTTTTTTGCGCGCGCGCGTAATGGTCAGGTTAGGCTCGGCAGAATTTGCGATGACTCCTCGTGTGTATTTCGTGTCAAAATTTGGTGTTAATATTCGATAATGAGTGACACTTTGATTGACTCGCTGGGTATTAGCTGTCATAGTTCGGGCATGGCTGGTATCTTTGATATATTGGTCATTTGTTATGGATTCTTGTTAATAATAACTGAGTTGCTTTTGCTGATATGTAGGAAACAGTGGGTACACTTGAGTCTGTGGTGTATCCTCGTTAGCTACTTCTACCTGTTGGAATAAGTCGGGGGGGGGGGGGGGGGGGGAGGCAAGCACGTTTTAATAATTGTTGCTGATTATCATACGTGAGGTATGGTGGTTTTGTTGTTTGTACATTATTATTTCTTAGTTCAGGTTGTATGTTAGTATGTTAGCTTTTTGACGTGAAAACTTTGTTACTAACATATATTCGTAGGTTGCTACCTTAAAGATGCTTAATGATGATAATGTTATAATATTTATTATGGTAAGGTAAAAATACAAATGATATGTTACAGCTACGTTTAACAAAATCTTGAACACGGTTACGTTCTTGTATGCTATGTTATTTATTTCCTGCTGTGACAGCGTGGTGATTGACTGATCCTGACTTCGAACGGTAAGGTAATGTTAGGTTTGTTCGAGAATTTTGATACCTTTAAGTTCACGTTATGATATGTTAGCTTATTGATGCTAAAACTTTGGTTCGTTAGCGGATGATTCGAACTGGGAAGAGCAATGTAAATAACACGGACAGCATTATTGTTAAATGTTTATCCATAAATGAACATACTCGAATATGACTTGAATCGATATAGATTCGAGTACGATTTATTGGGATGGATGGGAAGGGGAGATGAGGAGGAGAGTAGATGGACGGATGGTTTGTATTACTGATGTAGTTCGAGTTTACATCTTTAAAAATCGGCTAAAACTAATTATCAGTTTTGAACTATGACAACGCGTATATGGTTATTAAAAGAACTTGGTTTTATTTTATTTGGATAAAGCTTTGTTATCTTTTTTTATGTTATGTTTTGGATAAAAACTTTGTTTATGTTGTGCTTATACATCTTGTGACTTTTGATGACTTTAGGTATGGTTATTGATGAATTTTTGTTTATTTCTTTTCTGTTTAATGGTGAAAAAAACTACTTGTTTGCTATTTGTTAGCCAATTACCTAAGGTTCGGATTGCTTATAGTCTCGGTATGGTAATTTTAGCAGATTTATGCTATTTTGTTAACAAATATTAACATGTAAATGTAAATTTTCATTTCAAATTGAATGTTGTGGCTCTCAGAATGTGAGTGTGATGAAAAGAGGTGAATAATTAGGGTTGTGAGCTTGTACGCTGGTGTAGTACCTTAGCTGTTTGTTAGTATGGAACCTTAGGATAATGTAGTAAGTTTATTCTGCTGCGTAAGGGAGAGTGTGCTAAGCTTTGTATCGTTGCTAGATATTATTCTTAGTTCTGGTAATGCTATGTTAAGGCTTTCATTAATGTCGAAACAATGTTTCTAGTTAGATTTAACTATTTTGATGATATATTTGTACATGGCAAGAGATATAGGATAATATCTATAGTAATATATATACCGTATTGATAAAGAAATAAAGGTATCTATATATAATAAGTATATATAGGGTATACTCACTAGCTATCTAGGTATCTATATATGGGTTATAATAAGGTATTAGCTATCATACAATATATACTAAGGTATATATATATGAATGTATATATATAGGTATAATAGGTATATCATAGTCATAAAGTATATTACCCCCAAATATATAGATCCGCTGGGCTTTATTATATTACTTAATATGGGCTATGGGTATAGTATTTAGTACTATTATGAGTTATTCCATGTAGCAAATTATGCGGTATATATATATTTAAGTATATATAGGGTAATATATATACGTGATATATATATAGTAAATATATACACTACTTATATATATAATTATATATATATATAGGCACTAATATATTTTATCCTAGTTACCTATATATATATACTATATATATTATATATTATAAAATGTATAGTATATATATATATATATATATAGGTTAATAGTATTTATATATATATATATATTTTATATATATATTATTTATATATATAGTATATGTCTACCTGTTCTGATGGTTGGCTGGATGAAGTGATCTAGGGTGGGATGTTGTCCATTAACGGTACACGCGAAGCTCAAAATTCAAGGGTCATTCACGCATTGAGAATAACATCAATTGTACAAAGTGCGCAATTTCAAGTCAGGTAACGAACATGATTGGATTTCACATGTAATTCTTAAAGGAGTGAGGATAAAATTTCTTCACTTACCGAATTGTATACGAAAATCGTAGCATTATATTTCTCCCTATGAAAGATAAAAACTATTCTGATTGTCTTTGCTATTGCATTTTGTCAGAAGCATGATATTTAATCAGGTGATTATGCATCACTTTAACTTCTATTAATATCTCAACATGAATGAATCATAGCTATAGTTAGAAAATTCATATGTAATTAGTTAAATGGTTGAGTGATGGGTAGGATTCGCCAGAGAATTGGTATGTTAATATGAAAAGTTTATGTCACATATCTAATAATGGTATTTATATTTGATTAAAGATAGTTCCGGGGACCTATCGTTTAATGCTTTAAAACATTCGTGTGGCAAATCGATGGTGATACATTACATACAAGACTATGGAAAGTGCAGCCTATACCAAACGCACAACGATTTTAAGTACGAAAGTTTTAATATACTATTAATATAATATATATGATATGTATATATACTATATAATATATATATATATATTTATAATATACTATAATATATATATTATATCATATAATAATTACTTTTCATTCAAAAATATAGTATAGTATAGTATTTGTATATTTATATATATAGCACGCCTCTAAGATATATATTATAGTATATATTATATATATATAGTATTTATATAATTATGAATATAGATAATTTTTTCTTTATATAATTAAGTATAGCCTATTGTTTATACTGTAATTTGTAGTATAGTATATTATCATATATATAGTATTATATTATACCATCAACTGACATGCTTGAGGGGTTCCGTGTACTTTTAACTGCAAGAGTGTAAATAATATTCTCTTCTAGCAATCTTCAGTTATTTATTTCACACAAGTTCTTTTGACTCCTATTTGGTGACCCTATGTTTGTACTGCTATTCAAATAAAACTTGGTTTCTTTTCTGCTTTTAACAAGATTGTTTATATCAAAGAAAAATAATATGACTTGAATAGATCAATAGATAATAGATCAATAGATCAATATGATCAATATGGCTGGGTAGGAGGGTGGTGGGGAGGCAGTTTATTGAATTTACTGATTTAGGGTATTACTAAAATATTAGTAAAAATATGATTGAATCAATAGATCAATAGGTAGGATAGGACAGAAGGGTGGTGATGGTGGTTTTGATTTAACTGATGGACGCTGGGATAAGGGAAGTAAAAATATATATTGGTTAATAAAATTCGAGTGCAATCAATAGATCAATAGATCAACTAGATCAATAGATCAGTGATCAATAGATCAAGGGATATCTCAGGAGGGTGGTGGTTAATGAGGATGTTTGTAATAACATGCTTTGGTATGTAAAAACATAAAGTTATAAACATATGATAAACATTGGGAAAGCATAGAAATTTTAAGTAAAAATAATAAATATTTTGAAGATAAATTTAAAAAATTAAATTGAAACAAAAATTATCGTAAACAAAAAAATTATAAATTTTATTAACAAGTAAACAGAAATACGTCCTGAATTCTTTTGTTTTTGACATTTACACTAGAACATTAGAAAAAAAACCATTAAATATATAATATATATTATATATATATAGTATAATATATATATTATAACGTAATAATGAATATATATAATATTTATAACATATTATAAAAACTATAATAATAATAAGTATATGTATTATTTTTATTACTTATATTATTATTCAGTGCGAAATGAATTTATAAGACGTATTTATTAATAACTTAAAATAAAAATGTCTAAAGCTAATGGTGTAGAAATCATATGTGTGACTGCAACACACATTGAAATTAGACAGCTTTGCTGATACAGATGCCGATTAATTAACTCATTATATATATTATATATCACTTATTATATTATATAGTACTATATTAATAGTTATATATATATACTCAATATATGATAGGTATATATACCGCTATATCAAAGATAGAGGATTTCGAAAATCAAGAGAAGGATTGTGATGAAAACGGATTCTATCTTTATAAAAATGAGTCATCTTCTCACCCTATATATAATAGATATATATTAAAATATATAAAAAGTATATATATTATATATATATTCAAACATTATTCATATTATATATATATTTCTATATATATATATATTATATCTTATATATATATATTATTACAATAATATATATGAAGTAGAATATAATATATATATATTATATATATCATACATCATCATTTATATTATTATACATAATATAATAATGTATGACTATTCTAATATATATATATATAAATAATATGTACTTTATATTGTTCTTCGGGCGGAGCGCCGTTTCTGCGCCGGATCGCTCCTGCGTGGTATAGCCGTGGAATGCAGATAAACAGAATATAATGAAGAAT
>JABUQX010122267.1:0-22500 GCA_015478945.1 Trachelipus rathkii | reverse complement strand
CACTATGCAAACTACTAGAAAAAATCATACTAAACAAAATAATCCACACATCATCAAACACAATTTCCAACATAGCTTCAAACAAAACCACTAAACTACAATCGCACTCACAAACATCATACAACCCACATCAAACGTCCTAAAAACCAAAACCAACTCATAAATACATACATCATAGCAATTGACATCAAAATATGTCGATTACATACCTAAACACAACTTGATCCACCAAAATAACAAAAATATCTAACACCCCACTAACTTAAAGAAACTGGTTTTTCTAACTTTCTATCAGGCTGACCGAACAGCAACAAATACACAATGATCAAAGACAACACAAAATCCACTGAACAGTTATATCATCAAACTTAATCTGAGTTACCCCAAGTCGCATACTATCCCCCAAACTACTATTTTCCAATCCTATTTACGGCCGATCTACCATAACTACCCAAACATATTGCACAATCATAACAACCTAGCGTCGATGATGATCATTTCCCATACCCACTACACACCAGCAACTGACAACAACAATACATCGATCAACTTCAAACAGGCTAACGAAAACAAAATGTCCGCCCACCAAACCAAATCTTTCAATTACCTTAATTACCACCGACCACCAACATGGTGCCACACACCCACAAGTCTACCTAAACAACATTGCTTTACCCTTTAACAAAACTCCCAAAATCCTTGAAGTAACACTTGACACACATCTCACTTTCACAAATACAACATAAGACAACATATATCTCATCTGCTAAAAAGAAACCTAAACACTATTAGAACCATCGTGCGCTACAGACTTCAACATAAACCAACATTACACATACGTGTATAACGAAGCAATTCATTCGCCCGACTTTCTCACCAAACGCTTCTTCCAACCTGGCACCACTACTTGATCTTAACAATAACATGAAGAAACTCTAAACGACACACAAAAAAAAAGCTCTAAGAATCATAACAGGATTCCCACATCAACAACACCACAACAACACCTGCAAGATGAAACCAAAATTCTACTCATAGACACACACCTGGACATGATAGGAACACAATTCTTTTCCAAAACCCAAACAACCCAACACCCATTGCGCTCTCTAACCCAACCCACCACTGACTCAAACAACCTCCTTCCTCACCAGCCTTATATTACAAACAAACATTGAACAACATTCCACCACCACCAAACAACACAACATACACCAAACAAATCCACACGACACTAACAGAAAACTACTTAAGACGCAAGACCACCAAACAACATTTTAAACAAACACCCATCAGAAATAGCACCAGAATTCAACTCACTATCAAGAACTATTCAGTCATTCTTGGCAAAGCTAAGATGCGGCCATCACCCTAAATTACAATACTACAAACACAGATTCAACCTTAACCAAACCACCGCAAGCATCTGTAAAAACTGTAACCAGGTTCTGGAGGATAAGTCTCGAGTAAGCTAGGGTTCTGCATGAGGGTATGTTGTTACCGGTGTTACTGTATAGAAACAAAACTATTGGGTGGAATAAGAGGTACATATATACCTAAGGCGCAGATTGTTCAGATGGATAATCTTAAAGGCGTGCTAAGTGTGAGAAGAATTGATAAAATGAGGAATGAGCGTGTTAGGTAGCTGTGTGTTGTGAAGGAAGGCGTGAATGTGAAAAAACATGAATGCATTATGATGGTTTGGTCATGTGGAAAGGATGGACGATAGTCAGTTGGTTAAACAGGTGTATAGAGGTGAGCGTGTTGGGAAAAGACTGGGTGGGAGACCAAAGAAAAAGTGGAATGAGTCAGTTAGAGGGAGTCCGAAGGAAGGGAGCTTGAATTTGGTACAAGCGAGAGGATTGGTGCATAATAGGAGTGAATGGTGGGGTTTTGTAAGGGGGCATGGTTGTGGGATTGGCACATGGGATGAACCATGATATTGACAAGATACCACAGTGGGGGTCTGTCATGGTGTTGCGAAGCTTCAGGACATGTATTGGCCATGATGGTCTAACACTTAAGGGCATAAGGGGAGGCTGTGTGTGTGTGTATGCTGGTGGGTATGGGAATTCTTCTTCTTCAACTTAGGTCATGTTCTATTTACCTATTATTTCAGATGCATGTTGCACACCCCACCCTCAATCTGTGGGGACCCGTGGGGAAGATAAAGAAATAATAATTCTGGATTTTTGGCTGTTTTGGGCTCGTACTTAAAAGAAATGAGGGGGAGGGGGGTTTAAGGGGGAGGGCTTTCTTTTTGACTTAGGTCATGTTCTTATACCTAACTATTCTGTTTCTGATGCATGTTGTACACCTTATCCTCATCTGTGGGGACTGGGGACCTGTAGGGAAGATAAAAAGAAAAAAAGAAAAAAAAAAATAGAAATAATAATAATAATAATAATAATAATAATAATAATAATAATAATAATAATAATAATAATAATAATAATAATAATAATAATTCTTCATCCTCCTTTTTCTCCCCAAGTAGTCAAACTCATCCCAATCCTTTGCGAGCACGTCTGCATCCACGGCTGCTGTTATGCGTATCTTCAGTTGGGTTAATGTAGCGGGTGAGATACGCAGATACGCATAAGAAGATACGCATAACAGCAGCCGTAGAGAAAGCAGTGGGATGCAAACATACTCGCATGCAGACATTGCTTGTATTATAAAGGATTGGAGAGTTTGGCTTAGTGTACAACATATGCGTGCATCCATGGTGACATATTGGACACGTTTGATTCGGTATATGGGAAAATATTTATGCTTTAGATTGTAACATTAGAACTTTAATTGCAGATTTCTATGTGTTCAATAGTTTTCATAATAATACTCTTTTCAAATCGGATGATTCTTTTTGAAACACCCTGCTATTATATATATATATATATATATATATCTATATTATATATATCTATATAAAAGTTCGACAAATTGAAAGAGATATATGTATGCCTACCTTATATATATATATATATATATATATATTATTAATATATATTTATATATATATTATATAATATATTATACTATATATATATTTATATATATATATTATATATTATATATAATATATTATATATAATATATACTATATAATATATATATATATATATATATATATTTAAATATTATTATATTATATATTATATTTATTATATATTATTTTTCTTTCTTCTTCTTTTCTTCACCTTCCTTCTTTTCCCAAGATTGGGTGGTAAGGGACTGTACAAGATGAAAAGAATAAGCAGTAGGGGGCTAAAACAAATGACTAAACAGTCGAAAAGTAGCCCAGCTTGTACCGCCCCCTCTGTACCATTAATTAGTGAGAGCTCGTCACAACAGTAAATCCACCTAAGAAGCATCATGGGACCGCGGATGGACTCACTATTGGTAAATTCTGTCAATGTAAGGGTTTATCCCCTGGTCCCAGTTGGGCCACAACCATGCCCCCATACAAAACCCCGCCATTTTCTCTCCCTATCATGCACCTTTATTCTCGCTTCGGCCAAACTCACATTTTATCCTTCAGACAATTTCGTTCACCGACTCATTCCACTTTTCTCTTCGGTCTCCAGTCCGGTCGGTTTCCCAACACATCTCTCCACTATACAATCCCTTAACAACCGCTTTCATTCATCCTTTCCACATGACCCAACAATCTCAACATGACTTTCATTTATTCTCCATTTACCCCTTTTTCACACAACACCACTCTCTAATACGTTCATGTCTCATCATTTTATTTTTATTTCTTTTCTATTACTAGCATGCCCTTAGGATTGTCCATCTGAACCATTGAACTTTTAGATCTATACTTCTTATTCCAGGACTCATTAGTCTCACTACCATACAATAACACAGGTAACAACATACCCTCATGTAAGACTCTCGACTCAAGTACTTAGTCCTTCATTCACAACTTTTAATTGCGTACCAGTGCAACCTTCCTGCATTCACAACTTTCCTACTACTACGCTCTTCATCATCCGTTCCCTTCTCATCCAACACATACCCTAAATATTTAACCTCAGACACTTGCTCAGCTTGCCTTTCACCATCTAACATAACTCACACTGAGGACTGTCCACTCACAACCATAACCTCTCTCTTTGATCTCGTTCTACTTCAACCCTCCTTTTACAATACTCCTGCCCAAATCTCTTACCAAATCTCTCTCAAACTCTTCTTCTATTCGCCAACAGAACCAAAATTATCCGTATAATGGATAGGGCAACCTCCACTCCTTCTGCCATTTCTCCATCATTCTAACATCCATTTCCTGCCTCCCCACCTCGATTCTTTCATAAACCCCATCAATATACAAATTGAATAACCAAGCGGAGAATAACACAACCCTGTCTCACTCGCTATTAATCCTAAACCAATCACCATCGACACCATATATTTCTTACACACGCTTTCACTATCGTCTACCATACTTTTGATTCCATTCAGAAGGCCTACACCAACACCATATATCACTAATACTTGCCATAAAGCTTCCCTATTAACTCTATTATACCGCCTTTTGTAAATCCATAAAACCTAAATATAAATTTATTCTTCTTCTCCCTCATTTTCTTCAATCATTTGTTTCAATTGTAAAGATTTGATCCACAATCCTCTACCACTCCTAAACGCACCTTGTTCTTCACCAACCAGTCCCTCAGCCACTCGACGCACTCTTCAAACCAAAATACCGCATTATACCTTCCCTACAACACTCAATAAACCTTATTCCCCTTATAATTTTCTACAGTTCCCCTTTTCTCCATTACCCTTATATCAACGGTACTATTACCGCTCTCCTCATATCCCCTCGAACCTATACCCTCCATAAACGCTTTTATTACACAACTTCCAAATCCAAATCATAATTCACCATCTCGCCTCCGCTCTTGATCATTTCACTAGTAATTATCCTATACCTGCAGATTTACCATTTCAACTTTCTCAATCTACCCATTACCTCTTCTTTACTAATAACCTCATTCCCCAAATTACCTATTCCCTTCTGCACCATCAAAACCAACACAACTATTCATAACACCTATCATTTAATTGTTATATTTGTGCCAGATGTTCGAAGTTGTTCTTTCCACACTCCCCTCAACATCCATTTCATCAGTTTACAAAAGCACCACCCGTATTCATTTCTAAGCAGATTCCCCTATTCTCATCTTTAACCTTTCGCGCTTCCTTCCCGAAGAGCTTCCTATTCCTTTGGTATGTCTCATTCATTCCTCCTTCCAAACTGTTCATTTACCTCTTGTTTTCTCCTACGTATGCATCCTTTTAGTATTTCTTTTTCCTCCTCATATAATTCCAAGCATCTTTTCTTTTGAAATTCTACATTGCTTTTACGGTACATTCAACCACTTTTCTTTTTTACCTTTAACCGCTTTTCATCACTTCTTCATTCCCACCATTCCACCACTCTGTTACCATTCTTACTTCCTACTTTTAGCACATCCACACACTTCCTTTGCACTACTAACATATATATATATCATTTGCCCTCAGATTTGTTCAGTATCAACTTTGTTTCACTTCAAAACGATCTTACTAGCGAGCGCTCTTACTTACTTATCCTTATTGTCTTGCCATTAACTTCTCACTCTTAATTTTACCTACTTCGTTTAAATTCACCTTCCTCTCCATCCAAGCCCCCACTAACTAATTTTACATAGAACAACATGATGATCCGATAATCCCATTCTAAACCCCTCACTGATGTAACATCCAACACATACTTCATATAATCCCTCCTCTTCACCAACACTAAAACAATCATACTTTTCACTTCTGATACCATCTCTACCTATACCAACTCTAGTATACTATGGGATACTCTTGTGTTTAAAGAAAAGTATTACTTCACACATACCTCTCTTCTTACAGAAATCACTCACCTTCCTACCATTCTCATTTTTCTCCCGCCACCCCATCACGTAATATACCATCCCTTTTTTGATCACCTATCCAACATTCAAGGTTCCCCCATACACTATCAATCTTTGAAGCTCCTACTTTACCCATCCAGGCATCATTTTCAAATCCCAAAAAATCGTTACTCTCTTCAAACATTTCCCTCAGATGGACCAGACGTCACAACCACACTACCTTGACCTTTTCAAATTAAATTTAACCATACGTCTACCATAGCTTTGGACCACAGGTCACTCATCAAAATTTTGCAACTTCTCTTCCTCTCCCTCTCTCTTTCTCTTCCACACCAGCACGATACACATTTCACACACACCACTCATTTTCACTCCATTTCCTTTATTCTTTGTTTCAGTCACAGCGGGGGAGGGGAAGCAAATTTCAAATTTGCCTTCTAAACTACCATCCACACCTCTCTCCCTTCTCCTCAACATTTATTCCTCTACATTCCATGTACCCATACGATTCATACATTCGCCGAAAGGAATAGAAGGTCGTTACGGATCACGATCATCCGAGGCATGCATTCAGTCATTCCTTACGCAAAGAGATATGTGATAGTGGGCAGCCACCCAACTACCACCGCCCCTTAGTCGACTTCTACGGACACGCAGGACATACGATGTGGGTAATTCTTTCTTCCCCCGGCACACAGGGATATGCATGTAGTAGGGATGTCTGTAGTTGTTATCTAGGTAAGTGGTGGTGTTGTACTTAATTATGTTATATGATATGTGGATTAAATGTGTGGTGCGGTAATATGGTTGCCTGGAGGATGACTGTGTAAAGAATATGAACGCTAAAGAGAAAAGACGCACCATTAAAAAATGGGAGGTAATTTTCATCGCTTCGAGTATGCATGTACTCTCCCTCTTATATTACTATTTTTTTAATATATTATATATTATTTTATTTTTAATAAAAATTATATTATTTATATATATATATATATATAATATTTATATATATATATATATTATATATTATATTATATTATATATATTATTATATATATATATTATATATATACGTATATATATAATATATAGTTATATCTATATATTATATATATATATATTTATTTTAATTATATATTATATATCTATATATCTATATATATATATATAATACTATATATATATATATATATATTTATATTATATATTATTAATATATATATATAGTATATTTCATCTACATAAGTAAATTCGGTTTTGAATAAAATATAGTTATGTTATGTTTATGTTATGTTTCAAGCTTTCATTAGTTTCAACTGGAGGATTATTTTTAAACTTTTAGGTATGTAACTCTAAAACTATGATTTTATCTTTTTTTAGGAAGAAAAATATAAAATTTATATTACGTAACTGTACGTTCAAAGAGTAATTATATTAAAATTTAGGAAGGAAGTTGACTGATTCCTTTTCTGTATTTTCTTAAATTCTTATTTTCTATAAATATTTTCTAAGTTTTAAAATCTAAGCTAATAAAGATGTCATTACAACATTATTTCATCATTACCCTCAAATTTTTGTATTCAGATATTAATGATTTCATGACCTGCTAAATGGATGAAGGAAAAGATAATTTATAACTAGGGTCGAGCCGGATGTCGGAGCCGAACAAAATTTAAAATGCCGGTAGTGAGCCGTGGTAATTTAAAATTGCTGGAGCGGAGGCGGGCCGGGTCTTAATTTTAAAATGTTGAGCCGGAGGTCAAAGTCCGGGTAATTATTAAAATGTCTGGAGCCGGAAAAAAATTTGGCCGGCCTCCGCCAGCCCTGCATTCCCTTGGCCGGGCGGCCACAACATCCCCCCTTACAAAACCCCGCCATTCACTCCGTATTTATGCCCCTTATTTAGAACAAAAACTCACATTTCTCTCCTCCAGACATTTCCTTACTGACCTCAATCCACTTTTTTCTCGTGTCTTCCCGCCAGTCAGTTTCCAACATCACTCGCCCACTATACATCCGCTTTAACCAACCGACTATCATCATCCTTCACCTATGACCAAACCATCTCAACATACTTTTATATATTCTCTCATTTTACCCCTTTCTTCACACCAACACAACTCTCTAATACTGTTCATTCCTCATTTTATCAATTCTTCTCACACTTGCACGCCCCTAAGAATTCCATCTGAACACATTGAACTTTAGTTCTAACTTCTTATTCCCAAACCATAGCCTCTACTACTTATAAAATAACACAGGTAACAACATACCTCATGTAAGACCCTAGCGCCACTCAAGACTTAGTCCCTTTACAACCTTCCCTATTACACTTTGCATCATCTGTTCTCTCTCATTCAACTATTCTCGAAATATTTAAATTCAGGACATTGTTCCAGCTTTCTCACCATCTAACATAACTTCACATTTCCATGGACTGTCCTCACTCACAACCATAACCTTTACCTATTTATCTATCTACGTTTACTTTCAAATCCCTCCTTTTACACACCCTGCCAAATCTCTCAAACTCTTCAGATTCGCCACACAAAACCAAATCATCCGCATATAATAGGTAGGGCACCCTTCACTCATCTTCCTATTTCCATCATTTTCAAACCCATTTCCGTTTCCACCCCACCCTAATCTTACTAACCTCATCCATTAAAAATTGAATAACCCAAGGAACATACACAAACCTGCCCTCACTCCGCTATTAAATTAAACCAATCACTTTGACACCATTTATTTTTACACACGCCTCACTATCGTCATACAAACTTTTGATTCCATTCAGAAGCTTACCACCAACACCATGTATCACTAACACCTGCCATAGATCTTCCCTATAACCCTATCATACGCCTGTTGCAAATCCATAAAACCTAAAATATAATTATTCTTCTTCTCCCTCATTTTCTCAATCATTTGTTTCATGGTAAAGATATTTGATCCACATATCCTCTACACACTCCTAAACGCACTTGTTCTTCACCAATCAGTCTTCAGTCACTTCGACGCACAAATAATATATCGACCAAAACACCGCACACATCCTCCCTACAACATCATATAAGACTAATTCCCCTATAATTTCTACAGTTTCCCTTTATTCTCCCTTTTACCCTTTATAAGGGTACTAATCTAATTAAATAATAATAATAATATCTCCCTTACCCTTATATAAGGGTACTAATACTAATACTGTTATATCTAATAATAATTAATAATAATAATAATAATATATATAATAATAAAAATAATAATAATATAATAATATAATAATAATAATAAAGAAAAGTAGTGTTCCCTGCACTATTTATTCATCAGATTCACATGTTGAGGGCTTGACTTCTTCTCAATCATTTCAGGTTTTATGACGTCACTGTAGAACTCTGCTCTTCGTCTAACATTGGATTCTTTCTTTATTTTCTTCTCAACTCTGGACTTTATAGATACCGTCTTTTCATCTAATCTTCAATTTAATGCTATATGGTGGAAGCAAAGTTGCTCCACTGCTCACGGAAAAATCTGAAAAAAATCAGGAGGGCTTTATATAAGTTACTGGGATAGGATGAACTAAAATAAATGATACACTTATAAACATACGATGAAACCCGCTGATTGAACCTCTTCATTTAATGGAGAATTTTCTCCTATAGCACTCACTTATTAGATAGGAATTCACGTAGAATTTATATTGTATTTATTAAGACATGTAACTTTCCATGCTATACTAAAAGTAAAATAATAATAATGTTTTACTTTAGGAAATTACTGGTAAATTAAAAAAGTTATAAATGTCGAAATTACTCTATAATAAATACATTAGTAAAAGCTCAGTTTTAAAATATCTATCAATATAAGAATAAGGCAGCAGTATTAGAATCATGTTTGATACCCATTTAATATTTCTATGTTGTAAGAACTATGCTCAACATATGTTAATGTTACAATTTATATATGAATATTAACATTTCAGAACAAACATTTTCTCGTCATTTTAAACCATACTATGGCTAAAGAGATGGAAACGGAAATGTGCTAAGGCCAAAGCCAAAGGCTTGCAAAATGACAATATCTAGCATAGTTGAAATTGGATATTATGTGCAACGCTCTTACATAATCAAGTAAAAGTGTGTTAAAGATCAATTAAGGGAAGCAATCTAGTTTGAAAACTAAAAATAGCCAATCAAAAGAAGTCAACTCTAAATCTGAAAAAAGATGCAGTTCAGTTAGGGATGGATCTAAATAAATACTACTTAAAAACAAAAAACAAAATTTGAACAATAAGAAAAAGAGAAAAGGAAATCTAACCAGAATGATCAGAAGGAAGTTACATAGAGGGAGGGAAATGTCTGGGAAATGCAAAATGGTAAGAGTCTTATATATTAGGACAGATCTTCCAGGATGGATTACTAATCATATTCAAAAAACATTAATCAGTTTTCGAAACAATTTTAAATCCTTAATTAGTCTAATTTCTCCTTTTTATCCGATTCATAAAACAAACTAAATAAATTAATTGCTTTATTATTTAATACAAAATTAATATTAAAGGCGATATAAAGTAACAAATCAAATATTGTACCCTACTTGCGCCTGTCTTTAGTGTTGGAGCAGTTAAAATGGAATTAATAAATTGTCTTTTGGTAAATGGCAAGTATCTCCAATTTGTGGAAATGAAAGTATTTAGAACCACTCTGGCAAAAAAAGGCTATTTTATAATCATCAAATATCTTATCCTATTATGATACTAATCATTTTTTTTTATCATAAGTACATATAACAATCTCCAAATTTGGGATTAATATTAGCTTCATAAATATGAGGATGAGGATGATCAGATTTTAGTTGTTCCAATGAGACTCTTCTAGCATCTGTTAGTTGCTGTTGGGTAAAACATCCTTCAAAATAAAAGGAATAATGAAGGGTAGAATCATCAGCTTAAGAGTGAATAGATGATGAAATGACAAAGAATATCATTAATGATAAATAGAATAAGAGTTGGGGAGAGAACAGAACCATTAGAAAAAGATAAATTTAAAGAATATAAACAGCTAACATGGAATGACCAGAAAGAAAATCTAAAAAAAAACATTATAGAGAGAAGGATGGACACTGAAAGAGTGAAGATCAGAAATAAAGGGTTTCTACATGTCTACAACTACAGCAGAAGATTCATTGTTATGCTGAAGAGCAAAGGACCAAGAGTCGCAGAATAGTGAAAAAATATCACAAGTAGGCGGATCAATATGGAAGCCTTACTGGTGATTACAGATGAAATTAGAAGAATTAAGAGTTTTCCAAATCTTCCTATTAGGGATAGATTTGAAAACTTTGGAAAGAACGAAGGTCAAAGCGATAGGATAATAGTTAGAGTGTTGAGAGTGGGCCCCACTTTTCCACACAGGATGAATGAATAACTCTTCCAAAAGGAAAGAAAGAAAGAAATTACAGACCAAGATGAAAAACCACAAGTTTTGAGAACCATAGAAAAATATGGTCAGGACAATAGACCATACATACCTTTACCTTTGATGCCACCCGTAACCCTTTATGGGAAGCAGAGGCCTCCCACCCCCCTTGGACGTAGCGGCTTGAAACATTGGATGAAGCGATGTTGCCATATATAAAGAAGGTGTGCCAAATTTGAAAACTATATGAAATCTCTAACCCGTCCATTGCTATTATATGTTATTTATGTTTATCCAATCTGCACCGCAATCAGCTCTGGCCCATATGATTCACCATTTAATTTAACATCGCCATTCTATTTCATTTATTCTCTTCTATACGCTCACTAAATTTCAACCTTCTATGTCCATTTTTAGGTTTTGGGGGGCGGGGACCCCCACCCCCTTCGATGAGCGGCTTGAAACATTGGATGCAATGTATGTTGACACATATAAAGAGTGGATACCAAATTTGAGGGGAATATGATGTCTTTAACACCTCTGTTGCTAAGATATGGTGTTTGGGGTTAATTGAAGTCAATTGAAACCAAATAAATGACCCCCTGCTAAGGGGGCCATGGGGACTCTGGCTTTTTGGGATGTTCTACCCCTGTTTGACACCAGTTCATGAATGATATGAAGGGTAACGGGCATTGAAAAACGCATTCTAAAACCGTACAGGTTGAACGTCACGGCTTGCAAAGCTGCCAATCGACCCTCTCAGCATACCTCAAAACAACTAGGACAATACCAAGCCGGCTTCTGTAGCTCCACAGAAATCAAAAATGCATTGCACGGTGCAATTTAGAAAGTGGTGTGTCAGGGGTAATATTCTTAATACTAACTCTATTGATAGGAATGGACTCGATTCATCGTAAACCAGAGAATCGATTCAGCAGTGTCGATTATGTACTACTAATCGACACCAATATCCGGTATATTCCGTCACATACAATATATCGCACTAGAGCTAGGAAAAGGGGGGAGGTGCTACTCATAGTTTGAAGCATCAGCACCTCTAATAATACACCACCAATGAAAATAACAAACCATTCACTATGCTACACCACCTAATATCTAGGTGTTAATCGAAGAATTACCTTGCTAGAAAAGGGGTGGGGTACTAACTCGTAGGAGGAAGCATCCTAGCACCTTATAAACCACACCATTCGACTACCCATACCTTAAAACATAGGGATCGAACCCAAGCTCGGGCCATCCATCTCAATATTAATACCTTGCTAGAAGCTAGAACCAGCTGTCCCAGCTGGTTCGTCAGTGACATCATTTCTAGCCATGGGTCCAAATCTGACCCATACTTGTGCCAGTTTGCTTTTTGACAATTGATATTTGATGATGTTTTTTTGAGGTGATTACGTGAAGTAGTATCCAAAATGTTCTGAGGATAGAGCATGGAAGATTTGACATGTGTTAACTTGTATTTGAGAGATGCAAATGTGATAAATATAGGAATAAAGGGTATTAGTTGTGTTGTAGTGGGTATCTTGTTGGTTGATGATTTCTGTTGTTCAGAATACAGTGAATGTAAGTTTCTATTAGTGCATCACCACTTGGGGTGTGTGTTGTTGTGGTGCGGGTTAATCAAAGCAGTGGTTTGAGTCTCTAGCTAGCAATAGATTTTGATATTGTGTTAAGGCAGATGAGTCAAGAGCATAGACTTGAAGAGATTGTTAAGAGGTTGCTAGTGGATATATATATATATATATTATATATATATAATATATATTATATATATATAATATATATATATATATATGTATCATATATATATAGTAATATATATAATATATATATATATATATATTATATATATATTATATATAATATAAATATATATATATATTATAGGGATGTACCGATAGTATCGTTATCGGTATCGGCCTGGGCGGTATCGGTTAATATGGGCGATACTTAGCCGATACTTACTTTTTGGGTGAAAATTTATGAGAAATTTAGGTTCAATAATAAATCTAGTTCCGATATATAAAAGTAGTACTAGGTTGTTTTTTTTCCTCGATTTCCTTTTTTAACTTAGATTTTAGCGTTTCTCCAACTTGGGCTTAAGCGTAACATTTACCTATTTGGATAGCCATTATTATAATTCTATACACAGATTAATCTTCTACTTTTTTAGTTGATGAATAGTTTTTTTTTGGTTTTTTTTTTTGTTACGCAATTTCGTGAGAGTGTGTGAGTGCGCGAGTGTTTAAACTTCTGGATTATTCATATTTTTAGATATTTTGGTAAATAGGGTTTTAACCGTTTAAATTTCAGTGTAAATTACGGTTTAGCGCGAACGAATAATTTTTCCTCATTTCTCCGTTGGTTTTGTTTTGTTATTTCTGTTGTTTTTTTTTGTTTTTTTTTATTCGTTTTTGAGGTGTTTTGTGAGTGTGTACGTGTTATGATAGCAGATTTGGCACAGGCGTGGCTTTCTTTTGACTTTACCAACATCAATGGCTTGCACTCTAACTCTGCATCCATGGAATACCACCTCTCTCAACTTCTAACCCTAATTTTTATGCTTCAATCATCTGAGAACCAGATGGCTAAGAATTCATCCTTCAACTCGCTTAATATATATCCAACTATAACTTATTTTATAATTTCTGTCTGAAGGGTGGAGTATGTGTCTATGTAGATATAAACACTCCTATAACACGTCTCGAGAATCTCGAATCTCCTAACTTCGATGTTCTGGGCTTAAAATTCTTCTTCCTTCACTACAATAATCTATGCTTCTGCACTGTTCTCCTGACAGAACAGATTTTCATGCCTTTTTTGATTACCTTACTACTTCTCACGAGATTGTTATATCTTCTCATCCAAATACTGAGGCCTCTATTTTAGGGGATTTCAATGACACAACACTGAATTGTGGTTCCTCTTCATACTGATTTAGGTGGGGAGGAAGCCGAATCTTTCAGCATTCTTAACGATCTGGAGCTTCTGCCGATAAAGTGGGAATTGTAATTGTTGATGGGATGAGCAGGTTCATTCCTTCTTAGACAATCTTTTTCTCCTCAAAATCCATGGTCGATCGCCTTGTTCTCTGGCCATTTCAGGCTAGCAGACATTGCGTATCGGGTGAGGAAAATCTCGTTCTCCTATCACTCCTTGCAATTTTCATCAGCTTAGAAATCGTTGCAGGGATACTCTCACGAGCAAAGCGGACTTCATTAAACGAAAAAGTGCGCTGACCTCCTTGGTTTCCTACTGGACAAATCTCTTCTGGCCTCCTTGCAAAAACATCTCTAAAAACTTCTGTAAATCATCCTTTCCTCCTTTTATTCGCTCTGATGATTCTGTTGTTAATACACCAACTGAAAAGGCCATTCATCACTTTGGCCTCCTATTTTCCTTCTAACTCAACTCTGGACGATTCGACATTCCTCTTCCTCCTCCTCCTCTCAGGTGTCCTATGCCTTTACCTGTCAATTACATTGATCGGGTGCATGGGCTCCTGAAATCTATGAACGGTAGGAAGACGGGTGGCCCGGATGGCAATCCTCTCCGAGTTTTGAGGAAGTGTGCCTCCGTGCTGACCAGGGCTAATCTCTTATATTCTCTATGTCTCAATACTATCACTTTCCCTTAGTGTTGGAAACACGCACATGTCCAAACTATTTTTGGGGTTTTCCAACCTATTCCCGAAAAAGGATGCTGCTCTGATCCTTCTAACTATCGCCCATAGCTCTAACTTGTATTCTTTCTAAGATCTTTGAAACCCTTCTAACTCTCACTCTTAGATCATTGGAATCTTCATCTCCCTTCTCCGATGCCAGTACGGCTCGGACGCTCGAGAATCTACTGGCGATATACTTCCTAATTCTAACAGATTTATGTTTTCCCCGCCTTGGAACTACGAGAAGATTGTAGTGGGCGCTTGACATATCCAAAGCATTTGACCGGGTTTGGCATGCGTCACTGCTCTCCAAGCTCCCCTCCTCTGGGTTTCCTTCTTCTACTTGCTTACTTATGTCTTGCTTTCTTTCAAATCGCTCAAGTATCGGCTGTTGTTGATGGGGCAACTTCTTCTTTTCTGTCCAATAGTGGTGTCCTCAGGGTTCTGTTTTATCTCTACTTTATTCCTGCTTTTCATCAAAGATCTTCTCACCTGCACATCTAACTCTATTACCACTTCATATGCCGATTGACTCGACCCTTCATTCTTACACTCATTTCCAATTCTGCTCCCTCTTTTACTTCAAGAATTGCCTTTCGTCTTAATCTTTCCGATTCTGTTTTCGCTGATCTGGATAGAATTTCCGGGTTGGGTCGTCTCAAGCTTGTGAAATTTAATTCTTTAAAAACCCAACTTTCTGACAAATCTCCCTCTCTAAGACACCTTCTAACTTTCCTATATCTTTTTTGACGGTTCTTCTCGTCTCTCCTGTTGACAAATAAACATCCTTGGTGGCCTTTAACATAAACAAAAAAATTTGGAATGAAAACCTCAAATCACAATGGTTGCTAGGGCGGCCTAAAGAAACTGGGAGTTCTGTTTAGACTGCGAGACTTTTTTTCCTCTACTCAGTTACTCCAGCATACAAGGGTCTCCATCCGCACCATTGATATGGAGTACTGATTCTCCATATCGGAGGCTCAGGTATATCCCCGCTTTTTGGATAGGGATCAGTCAAAGAGCCAAAAGACTTAATAAACTGTCCGTACTTTCTAGTTCCACTTGACCCTCATATTTGCGGCGCGATGTTGAGTGCTTTATCCCTTTCTATAGTACTGTTAGCGGCAACGTGCCGAGGGATCTTTCCCACTCGCAGTACACGACCTTTACGGACCCCTCGTAGCACAAGGGGTGCTGCGTCTGCACATGAGTTTTGTGTTGATATTAGTAAATCCAGGACATAGGTCGCTGCGGTGCTTCTTTCTTTCCTGCCACCTCTGTCCTGTGGAATTTCTTCCATCATCTGTGTTTCCTACTGAATTTTAATCTCCCTCACTTTTAAAGCCTGCGTCTGTGCTCATCTGCGTTAATTTGCGTGTAGATTAATTTTGAGGCGTTTCAACACCCCCTCCCTGAATAGGTCTCTGCCCGTGAGGGGTGGTGAAAACTGTAAAAAAATAAATAAATAAAAGGTTCTAAAAGGAATTCCTTAAGCTAGCTGAACCCCACAAGAATGGCATCTCCGACGGTGAACAACTTCTAGAATAAATAAAAAACAAAACGGGGGGGTTTCCCCGCTTGACAAAAAAAAAAAAAAAAAAAAAAAAGATTTACAGAAGTGGAAGCCGCCTATCTGCAACCCCTGGCAAACAGCCCACTGATAGTGACGGATGCGTGGCCTTTTCAGCAAAGAAGCCTACTGAAGATGAAGGACTGATATGTTAGATTGATAAGTTCATGGCCGAAATGCATGACATCTCATTCACCTTCAAAGGGGAGATCACACCAAGGAACCTCACGTTTAAAAACTGAAGAAGAGACAGTCACCAAGGAGCAAAGATAATTCAAATTGCAATCTGTGGAAAGAGGAGATGGGCTCTACGGAAAACATGGAGATGGCTCCTACAGAAGAGGAATCTTTCCATGCGGATGGCATGAAAAATGGGCCAAGCCGGTTTTCATTATAGCAGTGCTTGCAGGCAATAATTATCAGCAACCTCCCTTCATTCAGTCGAGAGCGAGCTATTTATAGTGTAGGTAGAATTAAACACCCCAAAAAGGAAACAGGCTCTCACCAGATACTAGGTGAAAGCTTTAATGTTTTTGCATCACAAATGTGCAATTTTGAATTTAAAGTATTGAAAGATTCTAGTTTCCTAAAGAGAGTATTTTATTATGTCCATGTTTGAGTAACTATAGCGTTTTTTATTTTAACTTTTCGGCTGATAATTGAGGTCTCTTCTTCATTATTTTTATTCTTTATATTGTAGCTAGTTAAAGGATTTTTCTTGTAAATTGTAATCATCTTAAAACATAAAAGCTAGTTAGCTTAAACTTGTTAATACTACTGGAAAATGGAAAATGGATATTTTTTGAATAAACACAAACATAAAAAAGTTATTAATATTGTATTTTCTTATTAATATTGTTATTCCTTTAAGATACAATTTTAATTTTAAAATAAATATACTTGGCACAACCAAATCTGAAATATAAATGGACTTAGTAAGTATTGGTGCTACAATGAATGCAATTCTGTGAGTTGCCTAGGCAGTACACGAATGTTCTATCTTATTATTTCATGTATTTTTATATTAATTAAAGTAGCGGTATCGGTTATCGCACCTAAAAAAAATAGAGATCGGTATCAGTATCGGCGGCCTCTTTCTGGATCGGTACATCCCTATAATTAATATATTATATATATATATATATATATATATAATTATAAATATATATATATATATATATATATATATATATATATATATATATATGGGAAAGTTCTAACTTGAATCAGTTCATATTTCTGAAAAAAATTTCTAAGTTCAAAAAAATTCTAAGTTCAGAAAAGTTAAGTTTTTAAGAAATTCTTTAGTGGAAGCTTCTGGAATTTTATGCCAGAAGCTTGCCACTAAAGATTTTTCTTAAAAAAAACTTAACTCTAACTTAACTTTTCTAAACTTATAAGAAATTTTTTGGAACTTAGAAATTTTTTTCAAAAAAATATGAAACTGCATTCAAAATATAGAACAATACTACTAATATATATATATATGATGTATATATATATATATATATATATATATATATATAATTATATATATAATATATATAATAATATATAAATATATTATATATATATATAAATATATATCATATAATATATGTATATATACATATATATATATACCGGTATATATATATATTATATATATATTATATAATATATATATATATATAAATAATATATATATATAATATTATATATATATATATATATATATATATATATAAATATATATATAGTATATATATATATATATATAATATATACGTATATATATATATATATATATAAATTAAAGTCCAGATAGCCGACACCTTTAGAAAAAAATTATAGTTTTGCCAGATTATGCGATTATTTACAGAAATAGAATGGGCGTTCATATTGAACGGGGCTACTTTTTGTTTTATATATATATATATATATATATATAATATATATATATATATATCATAATATATATATATTATATATATATATATATATATAATATATATAAATATATATATATTATATATATATATATATTTCTATATAAATATTAGGGATGTGCCGAATAGTGAAAAAGCCGAATACCGAATATTCGGCTAAAAGTATTCGCGCCAAAATACCGAATATTCGGCCGAATATCATTCGACTATTCGGCCAATAATCACTTCGCTATTCGGCCGAATAGTTATTTCAAGTTCGGTCATTTCATTTAGGGAAAAATAAAGAAAACTTACACTGGTCAACAAAAAAGGTGAAATTTTTTTGATGGACTTTTGTAGCAGATATATAGTAATTCGGAGGTGCTGATTCCATATATATATTCTCGGATTTGCTGTATCACATCCCGTTTTCGTGCAATCATGGATCCCTATTTTTGCATATTCCCTAGGAATGACAAAATTCTTGTGCGCACTACGTAGGCTGTATAGGCGTTACCTTCCGCATATATCTACAGTAGCAGCAAGTTACTGCGGTCGATATTCGGAAGCATGTTGGTAACTTAGTACGTTTAAATGTGATGGATGCCAATGACCTGGATGATGTCTAACATCCATCTGAAATACAGCGGATGGTCCGTCACTCTGTTCACCCAGGTGACTGAACGATCTTATATGAGAGCTGTATTTGCTGAAGTTGTCCTGAGCTGTTGGCTTCGAGGTTGCATGAAAAATGACTACTGGACCATGGCACAAGAGTAACATTTTATCGTAACAGAGAAGCAGAGCTGCGGAGGCTCTTCCAGTCAGATGGTAAACCTTGTGCATTGCAGTGAAGTTGGCAGGCCGCCTACTACTCGCTATGGCTCCCAGCATTACGATGCAGAGTGAATGGGCGACTGTTTATTGACAACTTCCAAGGGACAGTTTTAAAGTGCTGTTGTTTTACACAACGGCAACAGGATGCTTCGGTTCCAGTAGGGTACTCGGTACGGATGAGAGAGAGGAGTATGCAAAAAAATCAAGACAGTTGGAGAGGCTTACAGTATCAGGTACATGGATGGTAAAAATGCGTCGACCTCAAAATGGTAAAACATTTGCTCCGTCAGCAAGCAGGTTTCACCAAATATCCCTGCTTCCTGTGCTATTGGGAACAGGCGGCGGCAAAGGAATCACTGACCAAGAGAATGGCCCACCTAGGGAACCTTGACGCCAGGGTTGGACAGGAACATTGTACGCTGAACCACTTGCTACAGAGAGAAAACCATCATCTTACCTCCACTACACAATAAACTTGGTTTGATGAAACATTTTGTGAAGCCCTGGCACGCATGATGGTGAATGCTTTCCGCTATATAGCTCAACGTTCCTGGTCTTGAGTGACGAGAAGAAAAGCTTGCGGATATTTGATGGCCCACAACAATACAGGACACTCCCTCCGTGATGCTTCCTTTGCTACAACAATGACTGTGTTAGAGGCAAGTGCGTGGAATGCTTTTTGTGTAGCACAGAATTTTCTGGGGAACAGGAAGCCGAGAACCACTAACATGTACAGGAACTGCTAGACAGTTTCATTCTCATGGATGTAGAATGAGTATAAAAGTTGCACTATTTACATTCTCACCTAAAGGCAAATTCCGGATAACCTAGTCGCATGTTAGTTGATGAGGGCAGGGTGGAACGCTTCCATCAAGACTAAAGTTCATGGAAGGAGTACACAGGGCAAGTGGGATATCAATATTATAAGGCCGACTATTGTTGGAGCTTGAGACAGGGATATTTTCCAGACGCTATGCCACAGTAAGATCGTCTACGAAGAGGGAAGTACTACCATCGTTAGATATGTTTACATTAAACAACCCGTTCCTATTCTATTACATCATTGCTGTCCCATATTAATCCTTTTCATAGGTTGTTATATATGTTTAACATATATCTATCAAAGACATGTATCATATCATTGCGATTTGTTTTCTCTCCTTTCATATATCCAATTGTACTATATATATTATATTATATATATATAATATATACATTATATATATATATATTATATATATATAAATTTATATATACCGCTATATTATATATATATATATATATATATATATATATATTATATATATATAATATAATATATATATATAATATATATATACTAATATAATACCGATATATAATATATATATATATATATATATATATATACCCAATAATTTTGATAGACACTCTTGAAAAAGGTAAAAATCAAAAATTTACAAATTTCCAATTTTAGACACAAATTCCACAAATGCGATGTGGATATGCAAAAACGATTACATTTTTGGAATCAGCACATCAATAATCAATTGCAAAACCCCGTCCAAGAAATTTCATGTTTACCAGTGTTATACACAAAGTAATAAAACAAAAAAGAAAATAATTATTTCCTACCTATAGCAAACCATTCACATATTAAAAATAATTAAATGAAAATTGAAAAGTTTCGTAGTTAAAGATATAAACTAAACTTCATTTGAATAAGCTCTAAGGTTAAAATGACAGAACATTAGCAGTTCTCCATTTTCAAGGGATAACCTATTTCTTGTGGCTTCATAAATATTTCCTCCTGTTCTAAATATTCTTTCACTTTCGACTGATGACGGTGGACTGAAAGGTATTTTTATTGCTAGTTTTTTCAAATTCATAAAACTATTTCCAGTGTTTTTCACCCAATTGAAGGGAATATCATTGTCTTCACTCGTTGCTCAAAGTAGGCAAACTTATATATTATGTTATTTTCTTGATTGTAATTCCGTATGTAGCCTTTACTTTTATGTACAATAAATAATCACATCGCTCAGAAGAATGGAACTTTTTTTTTCACTCTCACTTTCTTTTCTGTATTACGATTTTGATGCCAAAATTTCTTTAAAACAATCCATTAAAGAAGTGGAAAATGGAACCTTCAGCTTCACTTACCCCACTACGTAAATCTTCGTCAGCAGAAGAGTCAGGAGCATAAATTTTCATGCATTTCTTTCCATGCCTCAATGACCATAGTTTTTACTGATTCATCTGATTTATCGTGTTGAAAAATTAGCTTGAATCGCAGATCTAAGGAAAAGTAGCTACACACAAAGATTTATAACATAGAAACATTAGAAAGAGTCTTTTTTCTACTGATTCTTAGCTCGTTCAACGAGTGTAATTTTTCCACTGAAGGCTTTTGCTTTTAATTGCCCTATTTAAAATAAGATTTATTGCTAAAATGAAGGGATCACTTGGGCGACTGTTACTTGTAAGCGTTTAATGCTTGTTTGGTGACGATATCCAATGGCTCAAGGAAAATGGAATAATTTTGCCACTGAAAATTAGTCACATTTTCTAATTGCATTCAGCAGCCGTATTATGGATAGGGGAACTTTTGCTTCAAAACAATTCTTTTTAGCAAATCATAAGCTCTGCTTCCATGGTGTAGAAACGTCTTGAAAATTTATGCTGTTTGACATTCATCTGCATCAGTAAAGTTTTAAGCTTTGCAGCTGCCGTTGCTGAATGTTGAAAATGAGAGGATTTGCTTCTGCAAGTAAATAAAATATCTTTAACAGGACTTCTGACATAATTATGAATCGTGATGCCATAGGTTGCAACATGCTGAATAAAACATAGAAATTGATAAGCCAAGCCACTCTACCTTATACCAGCTACCATGTTTGGTCCATTATCCCTTATCACTAAATGAATTCTATTTGTTAGAATATTGAAAAATGGTCAATGGCCCTTATAGGATCTGACAAATGACAAAGATTTTCGCCATTTGCTACAAATTTTGGCTATATTTTTATTTTTTTGGAAAATAAGTGTTTCTAAATTTCAATTTTAAATTGAAATTAAACTTTCCCTTATGTTGACGCAAAATTTATTGTTTATAAAGCCCAATATTCGGCCCGAATACGTGTTGCGCAAAAAGTCCGAATACCGAATATTCGGTATTTTGGCCGAAAAG
>JABUQX010122266.1:17500-21549 GCA_015478945.1 Trachelipus rathkii | reverse complement strand
ATGTATACTATATATATGTATATTATATATATGTTATATATAGATATGATATATATATATATATATATATATATATAATATATATATAATAATATATATGTATTATACTATATATATGTATATATATTATTATATGTTTATATATTTATAATGTATATTCAGGGTTGGGTTCAAGTACATTTTTTTCAAGTACAAGTACAAGTACAAGTTACTCTAGAAAGTCAAAGTACAAGTACAAGTACAAGTACTCTAGAATTTGTTCAAGTACAAGTACAAGTACAAGTTACATGGTATCAAGACAAGTACAAGTACATATTTAGGTTAGTAAGCATCGACTTCATATATTATATATAATATATATATATATACTATATTATATATAATATATATATATATATATATATCATATTATATTATATATATATATATATAATATATGAAGTATATTATATATAATATATAGTATATATATAATAATATATATATCATTCCATCATCATCATCATTAATTCATCATCATCATCACACCCATTTTATCTCCCCAAGACTGGAGACACAAGTTGTCGTATACTATATACTCTATATATCAATGTAAAAATAGGTTGAGAAAGTATTCATTGAAGCAAGTAGAAGAAGAATAGTGCCCTATTTCTTAGCGCGCCTCGTGTATCACAAATTAGATAGGAACGCGTCGCCAGTCAGAAAAACACACTCCCACTCCCTAGAGCTTCACGGGACGCGACGGACCCTCAAACTGTGGTGTCTCGTCAATGTGGGGTTCATTCCTTGGCCCAAGGTGGGCTACAACCATACCTCCTTCACAAAACCCACCATTCACTCCTGTTATGCACCTTCTTCTCGCCTTCTGCCAAACTCACATTTTCTCTTCCAGCATCCTTTTCTGACTCATCCACCTTTTTCTTCTGTCTATCCCATCCGGTCGATTACCCCAACACACTTACCACTATACATCGGCTTACGGGCGCGTTTAACCGACCGTCTGTCATCCATCCCTTCCACATGACCCAAACTATCCTTCCAACGTACTTTCATTTTAATGTCTCAATTACCCCAATCTCCACACCAAACAACTCTCTAATACGTTCATTCCTCATTTTGTAATTTCTTTTCTCGTCCCAGAAAGGTACTAAGACTGTTCATTTGAACACGTTTAATTTCTATCATACGTTTTCTTCCGTACTATAATTCCACTACTATACACATTAACACGGGTAACAACATACTCTCATGTAAGACCCTAGCGCCACTCAACACTAAGTCCCTTTACATCCACCAACGATTTAACTGCACAGCCACCTTATGCCATTCACAACTTGTTTCCTAACTACACTCTGCATCATCCGCTTCCTTTTCATCAAAAATTCAACATATATTCCGTAAATATTAAATTCAGACACTTTTCCAGCTGCTCACCTTCTACACATAACTTCACACTGAGGTCTGTCCTCACTCACAACCATAACCTTACTCTGATTCTACGTTTATTTTCAAACCTTTCTTTTACACACCCTACCAAACTCTCTACTAGTCCTCTTCAAAACTCTCTTTAGATTCGACCACACAAACCAAATCATCCTATATAATAGGTAGGGGGAATCCTCCACTCTCATCCATGCTCCATCATTCTAACTCTATCCTTGTCACCCCTACCTCTAATGTTTTCATAACCTCATCCATATACAGATTGGATTGCCAAGGAGACATACCACATCCCTGTTTCACTCCGCTATTAATATTAAACCAATCACTTTTCGACTCTATTTATTCTTACACATGCTTCAATTTATCGTTCATAAAAATGAGATTGGAATCAGGGAAGCTTACACCAAACACCATATCACTAACACCTTGCCATAGAGCTTCCCTATTAATTAATCCTATCTTACGCCTGTTACAAATCCATAACTAAATACAATTTATTCTTCTCCTCCCTCATTACCCCAATCATTTGTTTCAAGGGTTTCACTGATCCCCACACATCCTCTACACTTCTAAACGCACCTATTCTTCCCCAAAAATTTAGTTCCTTCACTTTCATCGACGCACTCTTTTCGACCAAAATAATCAACATATATCTTGCCTACAACACTCAAAAAACTTATTCCCCTATAATACTTCCAGTTACCTTTTTCCCCTTACCCTATATAAAGGTACTATAATATTGCTCTCCTCCATCCCTCGGAACTATACCACCCAATAAACGTTTTTGTTATTACAACTCCAAATTCAATGACTCACCAATCTCGCCTATATATATATAATATATAACTATATTATATATCTATATTATATATACTATATATATATATATATATATATATATATACTATATATATATTATATATTATATATATAGAACAACTAGATTAATATGGTTTTGTGAGGTGAATCTGAGAGAGTTTGAAGGATTGGTAGAAGATTTGGAGGTGTGCTAAAAGATGCTTTGAAAGTAAAACGTAGATAAGAGTAAGGTTATGGTTATGCGTGGAGGACAGGTCCTCGGTGTGAAGTTATGCTAGATCGTGAGCAGCTGGAACAAGTGACTGAGATTTAAATATTTAGATATAAATATTTGGACGAAAAGGAACGGCATGATGCCGAGTGTGTAGGTAAGTGTGAAAATGGCAAGGAAGGTGGCTGGTGCAATAAAACCGTGTGTGTGTAAAGAGACTAAGTCTTGAGTTGCGCTAGTGTCACCGCTTGATGGTTAGTTGCTTACCTGTGCTTTAGTTGCTTACCTGTGTATTTTAGACCAAATCAGAGGTATAGCATCTAAAGTACAATGTGTTCAGATGGACAAATCTTAGGGAGTGTTAGCTGTGAGAAGAATTGATAAAAATGAGGAATGAACGGTATTAGAGAGTTGTATGGTATGAAAAAAAGGGATAAATGAGAGAAAAAATGAAAGTATGCTGAGATGTTTTGATCATGTGGAAAGAATGAATGAGAGTCGGTGTTGGGTTAAGCGGATGTATAGTGGTGAGTGTGTTGGGAAAAGACCGGCTGGCGAGACCGAAGAAAAAGGGATTGAGTCAGCAAAAAAATGTCTGGAGGAGTGAAATATACGATGTGGAGCTTGGCAGGCGGCGAGAAAAAGTGCATAATAGGAGTAAAAATGACAGGGTTTTGAGAGGGTCGTATGGTTGTAGCCCACTGCGCGCCAAGGATGGGAACCCCCAACATTGGCGAGATGCCATAGTGAGGTCCGTCGCCGTCGCGTCCCGTGAAGCTCTAGGTGGATTTTCTGTGCGGCGAATTCCCACTAAAAGGTATAAAAGGGAGGTAAGGCTGGACTTTTCTTTTCGACTTGTGTCATATCTTCTACTACTTTTCTGTTTCTGCTGCATGTCACGCACCTTACCCCCAGTCTGGGGGAAAAAAGGTGTGTAATGATGATGATGATGATACTATTATAATATATATATATATAATATATATATATAGATATATTATATATATTATATATAATATTATATTATATATATATATATATATATATATATATATATATATATATAATAATGACATACTTTACATTCATAAATGGAAATTTATTTAGAATACATTTATAAAAATTAATAATATCAATACGTAGGAAAATGATAAAATGAAAATAAAAAAATATTGCAAGTTAAAAATGCCAAAAGTACTCGTACAAAGCACAAGTACCAAGTACAAAAAGGCTCAAGTACAAGTACAAGTACAAGTACAGTGGTTTTAGGAACTGCAAGTACAGTACAAGTACAATTACTCCAAAAAATGTACTTAAGAACAAGTACAAGTTACAAGTACTTGTACTTGAAACCAAGCCTGATATATATATTTTACTGATCCACTTTAAACTATATATGTAATATATATATATTATATGTATATATTAAATATATATGTATTATATATAATATAATATATATATATATATAATATATTATATATAATATATATATATATATATATATATATATATAATTATATATAATATATATATATATATAGGTATAATAAATATGTAATATTGTATATATATG
>JABUQX010122266.1:7500-12500 GCA_015478945.1 Trachelipus rathkii | reverse complement strand
AAATTTAATATCTGAATTTGAAAGAAAAGCAATTAGGTACCAATTAATAATTATATGCTAAAAAAAAAAACTGTAAAATATGATAACTCAAATATCTCATAAATAAATATATTGTTTACATATATATATATATATATATATATATATATATATATATATATATATATATATATATATATATATATATATATATATATATATATATATATATATATATATATATATATATATATATATATATATATATATATATATATGTATATCATGATCTAAATATGCTTCAAAAAGATTAATATTAATTTATATTAAGGAGATTTATAACTAGACCCCCTACTTTGAAAGCAAAAATCAAAATTTTCACAATTTTTTTTATTAATTAAATTAGTAGAAAAATTCCTCTTGAAACATCATCATGGTGTAATTATTTTTTAAAAATTCTAAATAGTTTTAGATACAGTAATTTATTTAGAGAGGTGTCGAACTAAAAAATTTCAATTCCAGTCAAAATTTCAATTCCAGGTTTATGATCAAAAAATGTTTATTTATAATTATAGAAAATCTAATTTTTTTTCATTTTCTCAACCTCTAGACTATCATCTCTTCTTCGGATTTTACTGATAAATTAAGTGCCGGAGCACATGAGCCGGAGCTGGAGCTGAGCTGGAGCCGGAGCCGGATCGGAGCCGGAGCCTGGGTATATTTTTTTTCATGAAATAATTTTTTTAGATGAACAATTTATTGGCAGAAGATGCTGAACACTTCAAATAGTATACAGAATCCTAGTCGATCCGATCCGGATCTGATCCGAAGTCAGAGCTGAGTCGAGTCGGATTGAGCCGGAGCCGGAGCCGGAGTGGGGATTTTTTTTTTCGAAGAATATTTTTAGAAGATCTGCTGAACAGTTTTCAAATAGTGCAGAAACCTTATTCGGATCCGGAGCTAAAGGCCGAAGTTGGAGCTGGAGCCGGAGCGGAGCCGGAGCCGGAGCTATGATTTTTTTCTAAAAATATATTTTAGATGAAAAAATTTAATGACAGGAGGACGTACTGAACAATTTTATAATAGTACAGAAACCTTAGTCAAATCCGGAGTCGAAGGTGAAGTCGGAGCCGGAGCTGGAGCCGGAGCTGGCCGGAGCCAGAGCCGGAGCCTGGGTATGAATTTTTTCAAAAAATTTTAGGTGAAAAATTTAATGCCAGAAGACGTACTGAACAATTTTCAAAATAGTGCAGAACTGGATCCGGAGTCGGATCCGGAGCCGAAGCGGAGCCGAAGTCGGCTGATTTTTTCTGAAAAAAAATTTTTTAGGTGGAAAATTTATTGCCAGAAGTTAGCGCGAATAATTTCGGAAATAGTGCAGAAACTCTTAGTTGATCCGGATCCGGAGCGGGAGCCGGATTCGGAGCCGGATTCTGGGAAAAAAAATTTTTAAGAAAAAAAAAAATTTAGATGAAAAATTTGTTGTTTTTCGTGCTGAACAGGTTTCAAATAGAGCAGAATCCTTAGTCGGATCCGATCCAGAGTCGGAGCCGGAGTCGAAGTCGGAACCAAAGTCAGAGCCGGTAATAGTATAAATTCTTTTAGGATATTTTTTTAGATGAAAAATTTATTGCCAGAAGTCGTACTCAACAATTTTCAAATAGTGCAGAAACCTTAGTCAGATCCAAAGCCGAAGCCAAGTCGGAGCCGGAGCCGGAGCCGGAGCCGGACCCGGAGCCGGACCCGGACCCGGAGATGAATAATTTATATTAAATTTTTCAAAAAATATTTTTTTTTTAGGTGAAAAATTTAATGCCAGAAAACGCACTGGAACACCTTCTAAATAGTGCAGAAACTCTTAGTTTTCAGGGTCTCGCTGATCCGATCCAGATCCGGATCTTTGGAGACGGATCCTGGGTATAAATTTTTCAAGAAATAATTTTCTTAGATGAAATTTATTGCCAGAAGACCTGCTGAACAATTTTTAAATAGTGCAGAATCCTTAATCGGATCCGATTTTAGCCGGAGCCGGGAGCCGGATTCAAAAGTCGATAGGATGGAGCCAGAGTATGATTCTTTTGAAAAATATTTTTTAGGTGAAATTTTATTGATAGAAGACGTGCTGAACAATTTTCTTTAAATAGCAAAACTTTAATTGACCTGAGCTGAGCTGGAGTTTCTGTATGATTTTTGTCAAAAATATTTTTAGGTGTAAACTTTTATTGCCAGAAGACGTACTGAATAAATTTTCAAAAAGTTCAGAAACCTTAGTCAGATCCAAGCCGAAAGTGAAGTCGGAGCTGGAGTCAGAGCCGGAGCCTGGGTATGATTTTTTCAAAAATATTTTTAGGTGAAAAATTTAATTAGAACAATTTAAATAGTAGAAACTTAGTTTGTCCATGATCCGAACTGTCTGAGCCTTATCCTTGGTATATAAATTTTTTCAAGAGATAATTTTCTTAGATGAATAATTTATTCCAGAAGACTTGGTTGAACAATTTTCAAATAGTGAAGCTTTAATCGGATCCGGATTCGGAGTCAGAGCCGGCCGGAGCCAGAGTATGATTTTTTCGAAAAATATTTTTTGTGAAAAATTTATTGGATAGGAAGAAGTGCTAACAATTTTTCAAATAGTGTGCAGAAACCTAGTCAGATCCGCTGAAGCCAAAGCTGAATCCTGGAGCCGGAGCTGAGCCGGAGCGCTGGAGCCGGAGCCGGAGCTGGAGCTGAACTGGAGCCTGCATTAATTTCTTTTCAAAATATCTTTTAGGCGCGCAAAAATGTACAAGACGTGTTGGAACAATTTTACCTAGTACAGAAACTTTAGTCGATCCGGAGCCGGATCTGAGCCGGAACCTGGAGCCGAACCTGGAGCCAACCCAGAGCCGGGTCCTGGGTATGAATTTTTTAAAGAAATATTTTTAGGTGAAAATTTTATTTGAAAGAAGATGTGCTGAACAATTTTCAAATAGTGCAGGAACCTTTTGATGAATCCGATCCGGAGGATCTTGGCTTATAAATATTTTTTCGGCAAAATATTTTAGTTGGAAGTGGCCGTACACTCTGCTTCGACTAATTTTCAAATAGTCTAAAACCTAATGGATCCGATCCCACGTAAACCGGAGCGAGTTAGAGCAGGATCCTGCTTATAAAATTTTCCAAGAACATTTTTTTTTAGATGAAAAATTTATTTGCTGGAAGACGCTGAACAATTTCAAATAGTGCAGAAACTTTAGTTGGATCCGGATCCGGAGTCGGGAACGGCCGGATCTGGGTATAATTTTGTTCCTATAAATATTTTTTTGGGTGGTGAAAAGTTTATTGCCAAAAGACGTGCCGCGCTAAACAATTTTCAAATAGTGCAGAAACCTTATTTAGTCGGATCCAGTCCATCCTGGAGCCGCAGCCGGAGGAGGAATCGAATGGATTCTGCATAACTCTTAAAAATATTTTTGTTCAGAAAATCTATTGCCAGCAATTGCAAAATCTCAAACAGCGCAGAAACTATAGTCGGAGCCGAGAAAATACCTGATGATTTTTTCTTTTAATAGGTAAAAGAAATACATCAGCCTGAAACTGATCTGGAAAGAGAGGAGGAGAGGAGAGAGAGGAGGAGGAGGAGAGAAACGTGGAGGGAGAAGAGAAGGAGGTAATAAAGAATGGAATGTATGGATGATTTGTTTAGTGGCTGAATCTGAAATACCTTTGAGGGGATTAGTAGAGAGATTTGGCAGGTGTGTAAAAGGAGGGTTTGAAAGCAAACGTAGAATAGAGTAAGGTTTTGGCTTTGGAGTGATGATAGTCCTCGGTGTGAAGTTATGCTACATGGTGAGCAGCTGGAAAAACAAATGTCTGAGTTCAAATATTTAGGATATATGGTGGATGAAAAGGAACGGATGATGGAGAATGTAGTATGAAAGTTGTGAATGGAAGAAAGGTGGCTGGTCTTAGTGGATGCAAAGGAATAAGTCTTAAGTGTGCTAGGGTCTTACGGTATGCTATTACCTGTGCTAATGTATATAGTGAGACTATGGTCTGGAATAAATAAGAGGTACAGATATAAAGTATAGATATAGAACCTCTGCTGGGGCTACACGGTATTTTGATGGGTTGCCCCTGGGTTTTACAGCAGCAACCAACCAAAGTCAAGCCACGCTGACATGGGCACAAGATGCTTGCTGCGATAAATTTGCAATAATAAGACGATGCTCCACTCCGCGCTAGACTCGAACCATCGACAGCGTTGCCACACCGTACAATAGGAGGCTCTTACCACCAGTCCGATCTGCCAACGGTAAAAAAAGAAGGTATCTCGGAACAGTTTTCAAGTCTCCTGCTTGATATCATTGCTTTGAAACGGTACTTGTCAAAATCCATAGAAGGTGCTTTTAACCTCACACAGACTTGCTAGTTTGCTCCTGCAAGTTACAGGAGCAAATCCAAAGTCAGGCCACGCCGACATGAAAACATCATTCTTGTTGCGATAAATTTGCAATAATAAGACGAAGAAAAATTTCACTCGCGCCAGGACTCGAACCGTCAACAACAGCGTCACCGTTAGACAATGTACAGGAAGTTCCACCACTAGTCCGATCCGACACCACAAAAAAAATAAGGTATCTCTTTACAGTTTTCAAATTTCCTGCTTCGATATCACTGCTTTGAAACTCGATACTTATTTAAATCCATAGAAGGGTGGTTGGAACCCCTGCTGGGGCTACACGGCATTCTTCTGGGGTGCTCCTTGGTTACAGGAGCAACCGACCAAGGTCAACGAAATTGGCACAACATGCTTGTTGCGACAAATTGGCAATGAGACGAATAAAATTTTCACTCGCGCCAGGACTCGAACCATCGACAACAGCGTCGCTGTTAGACAATGTACAAGAGGTTAAACCACTAGTCAGATCCGACACCCCAGAAAAAAAAGGTATTTCGTTACAGTTTTGAGGTTTCTGTTTCGATTTCACTGCTTTGAAACTCGATACTTATTAAATCCACAGAAGGATGGTTGAACCCCT
>JABUQX010122266.1:0-2500 GCA_015478945.1 Trachelipus rathkii | reverse complement strand
TAAAGTAACAAAGACTCTTAGGATTTGATTTTGATAGAATAATTTGTTTAAAAATGCTTTCAACTATATTTAACAACCTTGCACACCTGAAACAATATTCTAATAACAATTTATCAAACATGTAACTTCCTTCACATACCCTTAAGTCTAAAACTAATTTTATTTCTCCCAGCCTGAGAGTTAGAGAAAGAGGAGGGAATCAGGAGGAAAATTATTGTTTTTTACACGTTTCACTGTAAAATACAAGATATTAAGTTTAGCAAAATATACAAATTATGCAAAAACACTGTAAATACATATTGCTTCTTGGGAATGAAATTGATATTTAAGAGCCACAACGAAACCAAGGGCTCTGTTCCGATCGCCAAGCAAAAGAAATAGATTTCAAAACAGAGCATCATAATTTAGAATTTAACTTTCATATTTTTTTAATGTAAGTATTTTAAAACACAGATAACCAACTCAATTCATCGCCTCGCGGCGTGCCCATGGGTATCGCATAAGTCAAGATATGCATCAAGCGTTATAAATTGACATGAAAGGTTTCAATTTAAAGAATACAAACTCACTTTAATTCTTAAAATGTGATATTATCTTAAAAGTTCAGATGAGTTCAGCTTTCTACCACCTCTCTGCTTTTTTTTTTTTTGTTTTTCTTTTAGCAATTTAAAAAGCACTCGAATAATTGAATAATGGGTATTTCATTTATATTTCCGGCCCTTAAAGTGGAATTATTGAGAAATCAATTTTAAAATTCTGAATCACCAGTTTGTATTTGAAATGAACCAGTATCGTAATACTTATAGGTGTATGATCCTTGCTTAAGTTGGTAAGGAGTTGACCAGGAAGGTGACGGTCAGCCAAAAGAAACCATCTAGTGCAACAGCGTGGCTGGGATGCATTATTAGCGCAATACACGTAAAACCCCATCTGTGAAGTTGGGTAAACCCAGCCGAAAACTGAATCCATAGCAGTTGATCTAATAACCGGAGGAACCCGAGACATCGATTCACTGTAGCCGATAGAGGCAAACCATTCAGGGAAAGTTGATACCCACCAAGTCGGTAGAGGAGCAGTTCTGGAAGGAAGGAGTAATGGTTACACAAGCTTCCTAAAGTATCAGTCGGAAAGGATATCCATCTCTAATAGAAGCCTGTATTCCTTTGTAATGGAAGTAGTCCCCAGCCAAAACCGCTAAAAAAAGAATATAGTAAGCCGCCCTCTCCAAATTTTCCGAATGTAATTGCCTTCTGAGCCTAAGACTCTGAAGCTCTGAAGGTTTGAAGCTCTGAAGGTCTGAAGCTACAGCTATGAAGCTCTGAAGCTCTGAAGATCTGAAGCAGTTTCCATGAAGCTCTGAAGCTCTAATGTTGAAGTAAGAATCTCCGCTCTTGAAATGGAAGGCTTCCAGCATGGCAAGGAGAGTTGTTTCATCCACGCTCGAAAAGGAGAGAATCCGAGCCACCGCAACGCAGGAAGATTTGAAAATGATGATTGAAAGAGAGAGTGAATTTGCTTCCTCTCCGCGATGGTGCGTTCCTTCCAGTGATCGATGAACCTTGATCCGACCTGCCGACGGGTAGTAAGGCTTGTCCGAGCTTCAGGAATCCACCAGCCCGGAGCGTCTTCATTCGCACTCAAATTAGACACTCTGTTCAAGGCTGCATAGAGAGCAATTTCAACTTAACATCTATTGCGCAGCCAAAGTACAGATTTGAAGCAAGTCAGTACTAAAGAACTTCGTTTTAGTGTTCTGTTGCCAAAAGTGAGAGAAGATATTTGGAAACTGAGCCAATGGCTAAGGAGGATGGATGGTGGTCCCACGATGATAAGGTACCGTCGCACGCCAACGGGATTTCGCGGCGGCACCGGTGGTTTAGTGGCGACGCTGACCTTAAAAGCCAAAATTCACGCCAGCGAAACAAAATTCTCACAACAATGATCGGCAATACCCTATTCAGATAGACGTGAAGCCTTTTAACTCCATGTATATCTTATGAAAATTGTTAAAGGTCTGTTCAAGAAGAAAGTTTTGGCATAAATGGTCGTGGAAAGCTGGTGAAGTTTCACATATTGATATGAGGTATATATATATATATATATATATATATATATATATGGTATATATATATATATAGAGTATATATATATATATATATATATATATATATATACATGGCATACATACATTTACACAGATCAAACATATATATATATATATATATATATATATATATACATATATATACATATTATATATATATATATATATATATATATATATATGCATATATATATATATATACATATATATATACATTATATATATATATAATATTATTAAGTTAAGGTTACATACACATACAATATATATATATATAAACATATATATACATATACATATACATGGTTACTGAGGCTGCCAATGAAACGCTAAAAGCTGTTCTACCATGCCCCGCGAAAGCAACCTGAGGGCCGAACGCAGCTTTGCCATTACCGA
>JABUQX010122265.1:0-11588 GCA_015478945.1 Trachelipus rathkii | reverse complement strand
ATTTTTCATGTTTGTGCAAAGGAGACACCTCAAACACCTGCTTAAATTACCTTGGGGCCCAAATTATTATTTGAAACTGATCTAACATGAATACACATCATAACAAATTTAGATTTTTTTGCTATTACACATATAACAATAAAAATAGGCTTGACTACGCTTTATCACAACATCATATTGTAAATTGTTTACTGTTGCGCAAAAGAGATACCACAAACGCCTGCCTAAATTACCTTGGAGCACAAATTATTATCTGAAACCGATCTAACATGAATTCATATTATTTCAAAATTAGATTTCTTTGCGATTACACTTAAAACAATATAAATAAGCTTGACTACGCCTTCTCACCACATTAAATTGTAAAATTTTTATGGTTGTGCAAAGGAGATGCCTCAAACACCTGCCTAAATTACTTTGGAGCCAAAATTATTATCTGAAACCGATCTAACATGAATTCATATTATATAGAATTTAGATTTCTTTGCGATAACACTTGAAACAATATAAATAGGCTTGACTACGCCTTCTCACCACATTAAATTGTAAAAATTTTAAACATTGTGCAAAGGGGATACTTCAAACACCTGCCTAAATTACCTAAATGCCCAAATTATTATCTGAAACCGATCTAACATGAATATATATTATAACAAATATAGATTTCTTAGCTATTACACATATAACAATATAAATAAGTTTAACTATGCTTTATTACCACATCAAATTGTAAATATTTTACGGTTGTGCAAAGCAGATACCTCAAACACCTGCCTAAATTACCTAGGAGCCCAAATTATTATCTGAAACCGATAAAACATGAATACATATTATAATAAATTTAGATTTCTTTGCTATTACACATATAACAATAGAATTAAGCTATACTATGCTTTATCACTACATCAAATTGTAAATGTTTTACGGTTGTGCAAAGGAGATACCTCAAACACCTGCCTATATTACCTAAGAGCCCAAATTAATATCTGAAACCGATAAAACAAAAATATATATTATAACAAATTTAGATTTCTTTGCTATTACACATATAACAATATAAATAAGTTTGACTATGCTTTATCACTACATTAAATTGTAAATATTTTACTGTTGTGCAAAGGAGATACCTCAAACACCTGCATAAAATACCTAGGAGCCAAAATTATTATCTGAAACTAATCTAACTTGAATTCATATTAAAACAAATATAGATTTCTTAGCTATTACACATTTAACAATATAAATAAGTTTAGTTTGAATACGCTTTATTACTACATCAAATTGTACTTTTTTTACGGTTGTGCAATGGCTATACCTCAAACACCTGCCTAAATAATCTTTTAGCCCAAACTATTATCTGAAACCGATCTAACATGAATACATATTATAACAAATTTAGATTTCTTAGCTATTACACATATAACAATATAAATAAGTTTAACTATGCTTTATTGCTACATCAAATTGTAAATTTTTTACAGTTGTGCAAAGAAGATACCACAAACACCTGCCTAATTTACCTTGGAGCCCAAATTATTTTCTGAAACCGATCTAACATGAATACATATTATATCAAATTTAGATTTCTTTGAGATTACACATATAACAAAATAAATAAGCTTGACTATGCTTTATCACTAAATTAAATTGTAAATTTTTTACGGTTGTGCATAGCAGATAACTCAAACACCTGCCTAAATTACCTAGGAGCCCAAATTAATCAATACATATTATAACAATATTAGATTTCCTTGCTATTACACATATAACAATATAAATAAGCTTGACTACGCTTTATCACTACATCAAATTGTAAATATTTTACGGTTGTGCAAAGGAGATACCTCAAACACCTGCCTTAATTACCTAGGAGCACAAATTATTATCTGAAACCAATCTAACATGAATTTATATTATATAACAAATTTAGATTTCTTTGCTATTACACATATAACAATATAAATAAGCTTGACTACGATTGATAACTACATCAAATTGCAAACAATTTACGGTTGTGCAAAGTAGATACATCAAACACCTGCCTAATTTACCTAGGAGCCCAAATTATTATCTGAAACCGATCTAACATGAATACATATTATAACAAATTTAGATTTCTTTGCTATTACACATAACAATATAAAGTTTTACTATCTTTTATCACTACATCAAATTGTAAATATTTTACTGTTGTGCAAAGGAGATACCTCAAACACCTGCCCAAATTAACTTGAGCCCAAATTATTATCTGAAACCGATCTAACATGAATACATATTATAACAAATTTAGATTTCTTTGCTATTACACATAAAACAATATAAATAAGTTTGACTACACTTTATCACTACGATTAATTGTAAAATGTTTACTGTTGTGCAAAGGAGATACTTCAAACACCTGCCTAAATTACCTTAGAGCCCAAATTATTATCTGAAACCGATTTAACATGAATACATTTTAAATCAAATTTAGATTTCTTTGCGATTGCACATAAAACAATATTAACAAGCTTGACTACGCTTTTTCACTACATCAAATTGTATATTTTCTACTGTTGTGCAAAGGAGATACCTTCAACACCTGCTTAAACCGATAAAACATAAATACATATTATAACAAATTTGGATTTCTTTGCTATTACACATATAACAATATAAATAAGTTTGACCAAGTTTTATCACTACATTAAATTGCAAATTTTTCACGGTTGTGCAAAGAAGATACCTAAAACACCTGCCTAAATTGCCTAGGAGCCTAAATTATTATCCTAAACCGATCTAACATGAATATATATTATAACAAATTTAGATTTCTTAGCTATTACACATATAACAAAATAAATAAGTTTGACTTTGCTTTATTACTACATGAAATTGTAAATTTTTTACTGTTGTGCAAAGGAGATACCTCAAAGATCTGCCTAGATTACCTAGGAGCCCAAATTATTATCTGAAACTGATCTAACATGATTACATATTATAACAAATTTAGATTTCTTTGCTATTACACATAAAAAAAATGAATAAGCTTGACTACGCTTTATCGCTACAATAAATTGTAAATTTTTTACTGTTGTGCAAAGCAGATACTTCAACCACCTGCGTAAATTACCTTGGTGCCCAAATTATTATCTGAAACCGATCTAACATAATTACATATTATATCAAATTTAGATTTCTTTGCGATTACACATAAAAGAGTATAAAAAGGCTTGACTACTCCTTCTCGCCACATCAAATTGTAATTTGATAAATCAAACACCTGCCTAAATTACCTTGGAGCCAAAATTATTATCTGAAACGGATCTAACATGAATACATATTATATCAAATTTTGATTTTTTTGCGATTACACATATAACAATAAAAAAAAGCTAGACTACGCTTTATCACTACATTAAATTGTAAGTGATTTACTGTTGTGCAAAAGAGATACCTCAAACAACTACCTGAATTAATTTGGAGCCCATATTATTATCTGAAGCCGATCTAACATGAATTCATATTATATCAAATTTAGCTTTCTTTGCGATTACACTTAAAACAATATAAATAAGTTTGACTACGCCTTCTCACCACATTAAATTGTACAAATTTTTAGGGTTGAGCAAAATATTTAACACAAATACCTGCCTAAATTATTATATGAAACCGATCTAACATGAATACATTTAACAAATTTAGATTTCTTTGCTGTTAAACATATAACAATATAAATAACCTTGACTACGCTTTATCACTACATCAAATTGTAAACGTTTTACGGTTGTGCAAAGGAGATACTTCAAGCACCTGTTTAAAGTACCTTTGGCCAAAATATTATCTGAAACTATCTAAAATGAATACATAGTATAACAAATTTAGATTTCTTGGCTATTACACATATAACAATATAAATAAGCTTAACTTTGCTTTATTACTACATTAAATTGTAAATTTTTTATAGTTGTGCAAAGAAGATATCTCAAACAACTGCCTAAAATACCTAGGAGCCCAAATTATTATCTGAAGCCGAACAAACATGATTTAGATTTCTTTGCTATTACACATATAACAATATAAATAAGCTTGACTACGCCTTATCACAACATGAAATTGTAAATTTTTTACGGTTGAGCAAAGAAAATACCTCGAACACCTGCCTAAATTACCTTGGAGCCCAAACTATTATCTGAAACCGATCTAACATGAATACATATTATATCAAATTTAGATTTTCTTGCGATTACACATATAACAATATAAAAAAGCTTGACTATGCTTTATCACTATATCAAATTGTAAATTTTTTACGGTTGTGCAAAGGAGATACCTCTAACACCTGCCTAAATTACCTTAGAGCCCAAATTATTATCTGAAACTGATCTAACATGAATACATAATATAATAAATTTAGATTTCTTTGCTATTACACATAAAACAATATAAATAAGCTTGACTACGCTTTTTCACTACATCAAATTGTAAATTTTTGACCATTGTGCAAAATACATAATACAAACACCTGCCTAAATTACCTCAGAGCCCAAATTATTATATAAAACCGATCTAACATGAACACATATTATAACAAATTTAGATTTCTTTGCTATTAAATATATAACAATATAAATAAGTTTGACTACGCTTAATCACTACATCAAATTGTAAACGTTTTACGGTTGTGCAAAGAAGATACCTCAAACACCTGCCTAAAATACCTTGGAGCCAAATTACTATCTGAACCGATCTAACATGCATACAAATTATAGCAAATTTAGATTTCTTTGCTATTACACATTTAACAATATAAATAATCTAGACTACGCTTTATCACTACATCAAATTGTAAATTTTTTAAGGTTGTGCAAAGGAGATACCTCAAACACCTGCCTAAATTACCTAGGAGCCCAAATTATTATCTGAAACTGATCTAACATGATTACATATTATGACAAATTTAGATTTCTTTGCTATTACACATATAACAAAATAAATAGCTTGACTACGCTTTATCACTACATTAAATTGTAAAGTTTTTACGGTTGTGCAAAGGAGATACCTCAAACACCTGCCTAAATTACCTTGGAGCCCAAATTATTATCTGAAACCGAACTAACATGAATTCATATTATATCAAATTTAGATTTCTTTGCGATTACACCTAAAACGATATAAATAAGCTTGACTACGACTTCTCACCACATTAAATTGTACAATTTTTTACGGTTGTGCAAAGGGGATCCCTCAAACACCTGCCTAAATTACGTAAGAGCCTAATTTTTTATCTGAAACCGATAAAACATGAATACATATTATAACAAATTTAGATTTCTTTGCAATTACACATATAACAATATAAATAAGCTTGACTACGTTTTATCACTACATAAAATTGTAAATTTTTTACGGTTGTGCAAAGAAGATACCTCAAACACCTGCCTAAATTACCTAGGAGCCCAAATTATTATCTGAAACCGATCTAACATGACTACATATTATAACAAATTTAGATTTCTTTGCTATTCCACATTTAACAATATAAATAAGCTTGACTACGCTTTATCACAACAGAAACTGCAAATATTTCATGATCGTGCAAAGGAGATACCTCAAACACCGGCCTAAACTACCTAAGAGCCCAAATTATTATATGAAACCGATCTAACATGAATACAAATTATAGCAAATTTAGATTTCATTGCTATTACACTTATAACAATATAAATAAGCTTGACTACGACTTATTACTACATTAAATTGTAAATTTTTTTACGGTTGTGCAAAATATATAACTCAAACACCTGCCTAAATTACGTAGGAGCCCAAATTATTATCTGAAACCGATTTAGCATGAATACATTTTGCAGTATTACAAATTTAGATTTCTTTACTGTTAAACATACAACAATATAAATAAGCTTGACTACGGTTTATCACTACATCAAATTGTAATTTTTTTTACGGTTTTGCAAAAAAGATACCTCAAACTCTTGCCTAAATTACTTTAGAGCCCAAATTATTATCTGAAACCGATCTAACATGAATTCATATTATATCAAATTAAGATTTCTTTGCTATTACACTTAAAACAATATAAATAAGCTTGACTACGCCTTCTCACCACATTAAATTGTACAATTTTTTACGGTTGTGCAAGATAGATAACACAAATACCTGCCTAAATTACCTAGGAGCCCAAATTATTATATGAAACCGATTTAACATGAATACATATAACAAATTTAGATTTCTTTGCTGTTAAGCATATATTAATATAAATAATCTTGACTACTCTTTATCACTACATCAAATTGTAAACGTTTTACGGTTGTGCAAAGGAGATACTTCAAGCACCTGCTTAAATTACCTTGGAGCCAAATTATTATCTTAACCGATCTAAAATGAATACATAGTATAACAAATTTAGATTTCTTTGCTATCACACATAAAACAATATAAATAAGCTTTACTATGCCTTATCACTACATCAAATTGTAAATTTTTTACGGTTTGCAAAGAAGATACCTCAAACTCCTGCCTAAAATACTTAGGAGCCCAAATTATTATCTGAAACCGATCAAACATGAATACATATTATAACAAATTTAGATTTCTTAGCCATTAAACATATAATATTAGAAAAAAGCTTTTCAACGCTAAATCACTGCAATAAATATTAATTTTTTTACTGATGAGCAATAAAGATACCTCAAACACCTGCCTAAATTCCCTTGGTGCCCAAATTATTATCTGAAACCGATCTAACATGAATACGTATTAGATCAAATTTAGATTTCTTTGCGATTACGCATAAAACAATATAAATATGATTGACTACGCCTTCTCGCAACATCAAATTGTACTTTTATTTACTGTTGTGGCAAGGAGATACCTCAATCACCTGCCTAATTTACTTTGGAGCCCAAATTATTCTCTGAAACGGATCTAACATGAATTCATATTATAACAAATTTAGATTTCTTTGCGATTACACATATAACAATAAAAATAAGCTAGACTACGCTTTATCACTACATCAAATCGTAAACTTTTTCAGGTTATGCAAAGGAGATACCTCAAACACCTGCCTAAATTACCTAGGAGCCCAAATTATTATCTGAAACTGATCTAACATGAATACATATCATAAAAATTTAAATTCTTTGCTATTACACATATAACAATATAAATAAGCTTGACTACGCTTTAACACTACATCAAATTGTAAATTTTTTACTGTTGTGCAAACGAGATACCTCAAACACCTGCCTAAATTACCTTTGAGCCCAAATTATTATCTGAAACCGATCTAACATGAATTCATATTATATCAAATTTAGATTTCTTTGCAGTTACACTTCAAATACTATAAATAGGCTTGACTATGCCTTATCACTACATCAAATTGTAAATTTTTTACGGATGTGCAAAGGAGATACCTCAAACACCTGCCTTAATTACCTTGGAGCCCAAATTATTATCTAAAACCGACCTAACATGAATACATATTATATCAAATTTAGATTTCTTTGCTATTACACATAAAACAATATAAATAAGCTTGACTACGCTTTATCATTACATCAAATTGTAAATTTTTTACTGTTGTGCAAAGGAGATACCTCAAACACCTGCCTAAATTACCTAGGAGACCAAATTATTATCTAAAACCGATCTGACATGAATGCATATTATAAAAAATTTAGATTTCATTGCTATTACACATAAAACAAAATAAATAAGCTTGACTACGCTCTATCACTACATCAAATTGTAAATCTTTATTTTGTGCAAAATAGACAACTCAAACACCTGCTTAAATTACATTGGAGCCCAAATTATTATATGAAACCGATCTAACATGAATACATATAACAAATTTAGCTTTCTTTGCTGTTAAACATGTAACATATAAATAAGCTTGACTACGCTTTATCACTACATTAAATTGTAAACGTTTTACGGTTGTGCAAAGGAGATACGTCAAACACTTGTTTAAATTTCCTAGGAGCCCAAATTATTAGCTGAACCGATCTAAAATGAGTACATAGTATAACAAATTTAGATTTCTTTGGTATTACACATATAGCAATATAAATAAGCATGACTATGCTTTATTACTACATTAAATTTAAATTTTTTACGGTTGTGCAAAGAAGATACCTCAAACAACTGCCTAAAATAATTGAGAAGCCCAAATTATTATCTGAAACCGATCAAACATGAATACAACAAATTTAGATTTCTTTGCTATTAAACATATAACAATAGAAAAAAGCTTGACTTCGCTTTATCACTACAATAGATTGTAAATTTTTTACTGTTGTGCAAAGGAGATACCTCAAACAACTACCTAAAATACCTTGGTGCTCAAATTATTATCTGAAACCTATCTAACATGAATACATATTATATCAAATTTAGATTTCTTTGCGATTACACATAAAACAATATAAATATGCTTGACTACGCTTTCTCGCCACATCAATTTGTACTATTTTTTACAGTTGTGCCAAGGAGATACCTCAAACACCTGCCTAAGTTACCTAGGAGCCCAAATTATTATCTGAAACGGATCTAACATGAATACATATTATAACAAATTTAGATTTCTTTGCGATTACACATTTAACAATAAAAATAAGCTTGACTCCGCTTTATCACTACATCAAATTGTAAATTTTTCAAAGTTGTGCTAAGGAGATACCTCAAACACCTGCTTAAATTACCTAGGAGCCCAAATTATTATTTGAAACTGATCTAACATGAATACATATCATAACAAATATAGATTTCTTTGCTATTACACATATAACAATATAAATAAGCTTGACTCCGCTTTATCACTACATCAAATTGTAAATTTTTTACGGTTGTGCAAAAGAGATACCTCAAACACCTGCCTTAATTACCTTGGAGACCAAATTTTTAACTGAAACCGATCTAACATGAATTCATATTATATCAAATTTAGATTTCTTTGTGATTACATTTAAAACAATATAAATAAGCTTGACTACGCATTTTCACCATGTTTAATTGTAAAATTTTTTACGGTTGTGCAAAGGAGATACCTCAAACACCTGCCTAAATTACCTTGGAGCCCAAATTATTATCTGAAACGGATCTAACATGAATACATATTATATCAAATTTAGATTTCTTTGCTATTACACATAAAACAATATAAATAAGCTTGACTACGCTTTATCGATACATTAAATTATACAGTTTTACAGTTGTGCTAAGGTGATACCTAAAACACCTGCCTAAATTATCTAAGAATCCAAATTATTATCTGAAACCGATCTAACATGAATACATATTATAACAAATTTAAATTTCTTATCTATTACACATATAACAAAATAAATAAGTTTAACTTTGCTTTATTACTGCATCAAATTGTAAATTTTTTAAAAGTTGTGCAAAGGAGATACCACGAACACCTGCCTAAATTAACTTGGAGCCCAAATTATTATCTGAAACCGATAAAACATGAATACATATTATAACAAGTTTAGACTTCTTTGCTATTACAAATATAACAATATGAATAAGCTATACTACGCTTTATCACTACATCAGTTTGTAAATATTTTACGGTTGTGCAAAGGAGATACCTCAAACACCTGCCTATTTTACCTAAGAGTCCAAAATATTATCTGAAACTGATAACATGAATACATATTATAACAAATTTAGATTTCTTAGCTATTACACATATAACTATATAAATATGTTTAAACATTCTTCCGAAGATGGAGGCGACTAATTTAATCACAGTAAATTGCAACCGCTACATTTTAACTCTTAGCGGGATCCGACCTTGTCCCTAAGTGCTCTTTCATTTATTTTTAAAAATATGCCTCGGCTGTTGCCTAACCAACAATTTATAGCCAAAGCCAAATTAAGTCTCCAAACCATAGTGTAAAATACAAAGGGACAAGAAATATCCTTAAGGGCAAGTGTCCAATTTTGGGCTCGGGCATAGCCTAATTTTCCTCCCCTAGAAAATATTGAACATAAATTCGGAATTTCAGCCGATTTTGACTATATAAACACCAAAATATTAGCTTTTTTTATGTTCTCTAAAACGTTGTTTTCCGGTGGGTTTTCTGTGTCAGTAGTCATTCTTTCAGAATTTTAAATTTTTTCAAAACCCATGTTTTTGACATTCTTCCTATCAACTTCCAGAATTTTTTACAAAATAACTTCAAACTTAAAATATGCATAGATAGGTCCATTATCTAAAATAGTACAGAAGTACTTTTTCGATTTTTTGAGTTTTGTGTTCAGCGTTGTCCAATTTCCAAACCCGATATTTTTTTATTTATTTTGAAAGTGAACAATTGCGTAATTTTTTTTCTGTTCAAGCGAAGTGGATGAAATTTTCAGGGCATTATGTAGTCGGGCAAGATTCATCTTTTTACTTAGATAATATTTTGTGTATACTCAAAAAAAAAATTTAAATATTTTTAGAATATCAATAATTTTTTGAAATTTTGTTTCAAGAACAAAGCAAAAAGCTAATGATATACAAAAGAAATGATCTAAAGTAAAAAAATGGTGCATCTCTCCCGATACATAAGCCTAAAATTTCATTCTACTTCGGCGAACAGAAAAAAAATGTATCGCAATTTTTCATTTTCAAAATTCAAAAAAAAGTGGGTTTGGAAATTGGACAACGCTGAGCACCAAACTCAAAAAATCGAAAAAGTACTTCTGTACTATTTTAGATAATTGAAACCTATTCTAGCATATTTTCAGTTATGAAAGTTCATTTCGGGAAACAAATTCTGGAAGGTTGAATACGTAAGAATGTCAAAACATGGGTTTTGAAAAATTTTGAAAAAAATTTCTGAAAGAATGACTACAGACACAGAAAAAACACCGGAAAACAAGTTTTTAGAGGGTAAAAAAAGCTACATTTTGGTGTTTATATAGTCAAAATCTGCTGAAAATTCCGAACGAATTTTGTTCATTTTAGGGGGGAGGGAAATTTAGGCTATGCCCGAGCCCAAAATTGGATCTTCCCCTTAATTTTTTTGTAACAATTTTTAAAATCCCCTACTTCAATTGAAAATAGTTAATAGCAAAATAGGAAGGTTTAATGCAAGAATAAATATTTCTAACAACCTCCCGACAAAAAAGAATTTGCTGAAATAAAATTAGGGGAAGCAGTGTTCAAAGTGTAAGCAATTTTAAAACAAATTTTCAAATTCCAGAGCAACATGCAATTGCTCATACCATGCAATATAATAAAGCAATCAAAACATAAGTCCATCATGAATGCCAGATATTCTAGTAAACATAAATATAAACCTCATATGCAAGAGACCAAATTAAAGTATTAAGTAATTACTAAGCAAGAGTTCAAGCCGTATGTTGTTCAATATAAGCTAAGTGTTCAAAATATGGTAATCACTAAGGAAATTCAGAATAAATTATTCAAATATAATTGAACAGTCCAAAAAGATAAGTATATAAATCAAAACAGTATATTGAGCAATTTGAAATTTTAAAATAAGATTTTAGCTTTGAACCATGTTTGTTTGAGTTACAGTATAATAAGCACCTTTGTAAAACCAGAGACAAAAAAAAGG